>APFE030240969.1:60618-73779 GCA_000404065.3 Pinus taeda | reverse complement strand
TAGATTGCTCAGCTCTTATCATGAGGGGTTCTGTCTCTTCTCTTGCCATTACCTTCTTCATCACTACAACTCTTACCTCCTCATGATTCATCCATGAGGCTAAGGCCATCAATTGAAAGTCCCCTAGTTTTGAATTTGGGTCCCACACATTCAAATCTGTCAAGGCCAAGTTGTGTAGGTGAAACTTAGACATTTTTGCGATATCTTCCAAGGTGCTTTGATCACAGAGATCAATGAATTGTCTGTAGTCTTGGAAGGGCATAGTGCCTCTTTGTGCTAACATCTTAATTTGGAATTGTAGCCATTGTCCCTTAAGATACAAGGCATAATAATTTGTTGGCATCCTGCACTGGATTTCCATTAAGGATAAACTAGCCATAGCTGCCAACTGAATTTTTCTTTCTTGTAACTGTCCCCTTAGCCATGCATTTTCTGCTTCCATTTGAGCTTTCATCATTGCCTCTTTGTCCCTTATGCTTCTCAGTTCTCTGCCCATATCCTTTAATTTATCCTCCATGTGGCCTATATCCTCTACTCCATTAGATTTGACAATTTGCATCCACCTATGTGTTCTTGCCCTTTCTTTTTCAAGCTCAAATAATAAGGGGATGGCAAATTTCTTTGGAATGACCCTACCCCCTTCAATAAACCTGTAGTAAGAGTCAAGGTTGGGTTTAGGACTAAGTTCTTTTAGTTCTGGGTCTTCATTTTTTGTTTCTTGCTGATTGATACCTTCTTGGTCCATTTTCTAAGTTTCCTGTAGGATTTCCTCTGCTTCTTGTAGGTCTTTCTATGTCTCCTATAGGAGGCCTTTTCCCTTTGATGAGGCAAACCTTGTGACAGGCCTATTAACATAAGTGATGGGAGATTTGGGAGAGGCTTGTCCTGATGATCCTTCTCCTTGATTTTTCTCAATAGGAGCTATCTTTTCTTGTTGCTTTGATGAGTATTCAATGACAATAGGAATTTTGGTGGGTGTTTGAGGTCTTCCTTGCCTGATGCTTGTGTTTTTTCTTGTCCTAAAGTACAATGGGGTTTGTCTTTGTCTCTTCCCTTTTGACTTGATAGGTGTACTTAGGGCAGTAAGAGCAGTTGTTGCCTTTTTCTTAGTGGGTTTTGGGGAGTCTCTTGGTGATTCTTCCCCTTCCTTGCCTTGAACTGTAGACCTTTTTTCTTCTTTCTATTATGTTTCCTCTTTCCCATTCTCCTTCTCATCTTTGTCTTTCTCTTCCTCTTCTTCCTCTAGTTCCTCACTCTGTTCATTTGTCTCTTCTTTTGCTTCTTCTTCTGTCTCTTCTTCATTTTCCTCCTTTTCTTCCCCTTCTTCCTCCTCTGTTTCCTCCTCATCCCTCTCACTCGCAATGGGGATTTTGTCATATTCAAGAACTTTTATTTCTCCCTCTGCTTGTATGCCTCTAAAAGTTGTCCATGTAATAGGGAGTCTTAGGTTTTGGAGAGCATATTCTAGGATAAGTTTGATTAACCCATTATGGGCTAGCTGTTGATGTTTTCCTTCCTACACTTTGATGCTCATATCTATCACTGATCGAAGAAGAAGTAGGGTATACTTAGTCTGTTTTGAGGAGGTTCGTCTGCTCCAAATCTCAGTTCTTGGGGAAGTCTGAAATGGTATCCATACACCACACTGTATCTCCCTTCACATGATATATATTTAATGAGGTGGTAGCTAATTTAATTCCAAGGGTATGTAAGGCTTTCTCTTCTGACCCTATTTTTGTCTTCCATTGCCTCCTCCCCTTCCAAAAATAATTTCTTCTTTGCAAGGGTGTTGTTGCCCTTATTTTCTTTTCTCCAAGGCAATCCTAAAGGAAGTGTGATGATTCTACTTATGATTTCAGGAGTGATTTCTACTGAGAGGCCTTTCACCACAGCAGTGGCATGGGTCTTAGTGAGGGGTATGAGTGAGAGAGCAAAGTCTCTGGCCACCTCATCATCATATCCCCTCATTCTTTCAAAGAAACCAATCTAATTGTGCCTTGTGAAAATTTCTACTACAGGAGGGTGCTTGTGAATTCTTACTGTGTTTGTGGGTTCCCCCTTGTTAAATCCCCTTGTCATTTTTCCTTTGGTAATTGTGGAGGCTTTTATGGGTATAATTTGAGAATTTTAGTGGGTGAGAGATTTAAATGATAACCCTGTAATGTAATTCCCCTAGACTTCAACTTCCTTAACCAAATGGAGGATTTTTCTTTACTTTTTAAACTGGAAAATTTGGGAAGGTATAGCTCCTACCTCTTGGTTACTGTCTGATAAATCCAACCTTTAATATTTCCTCTCTAAATGTCCATTGATAATCCTGTAGATGATTGTTCTGTATCCTGTAGGACCCTGTAGGTGCTCCTGCGCTAAAAGCCGCTCACTGGTTTTCCTGTAGATACTGCTTCAAGGGCCAATAGCAACCTTGCTTCGATGAATCCTCGAGATTGTGAATGCTTCCTTTGCATGGAAATCATTGTTTTATTTCCTCATATGGGTGATTATGTGGGATGATGTGTTGGATGCCTAAGTATGAGCGCTCACTTTTGGATCGTTGATCCCACTACCACTCCATCATTCCTCCTTACCTTGTAATCATCTCCCACTTCGATCATCTGTAACTTAACCATTTTTAGCCTTATCTCCTTTTTCTTCTGATTTGACTACTACCACGTGTGGAGTGATTTAATTGTATTCTCCTCGTCGACTGGCCGAAGGTGACCAAGTTAACTGGCCACCTTTGCTTATAAAACCAACTCTTACACAATCCTACATTTTTTTATCCTATTATGCTAACAAGAGAGCTTAAGCAAGATGACATACATGTGGGTAAGCTGCCTTGATGATGCTGCTTGTTGAAGAATGATGTCCCTGTGTTGTGTATTTGCTGCATATTTTTTATTATTGGCCTCCTTTAATGCTTGTTTTCTTTGATGTGCGAGTGCTGCTGATGATCCTGCTGTTTGGTCAATTTAGTAAGTTCTAAATTGCTACATTAACTATCAATCCAGGAGTCGTAAACTGATGAAGTGTGGCGCACTATATGTGCAAGACAACCTCTTTCTTACTTTTTGTCGTTTTCGATTTTTATTTTGTTTTGGGGGGTTTTATCTTTGTTTATCTCCTAATGTGAGTGGAAATCCTATTCCTAAGTCTCTAGAAGGCAAGTATGGATATAGGTTTTAGGCAATTATGTCCTCTATAATGGTTTCCAAAACTTAACACTTCAGAAGGTCTTAGAACATACTAGTGATGAAAGTAATACTTGAACAAGAATGAAAATGTGTTGCTATTTAAAACAAATAATGAACTACTGATCATGAAACCATTATCTCTGCTGCTATCTAAATACAAAAAAATGAATTAAGCTACTGCACTCAAACAAATCAAAAATTGCAATCTAATAAAAGTAAAATCACTTCATATCATTCATAGTTCGATACCTCGCCAGGTAGTCTAAGCTATGGCTTTCAGAGATAACGTCAATGATATGAGCAATTTGATATCTAAATTGCAAAAAAGTAAAACTAAAATCAAATCACATCATTCATAATCTGATTCCTCGCCAGGGAGTCTAAGCTATGGCTTTCGGAGATAACGTCAATGATATGAGCAAGTTGATATCTAAACTAACTAATCAAAGCAAGTAAATAAGACTGCAATCAAAACAGAACTAGAATTAAAAAAAACTAAGAAAAGCAAAGTCAGCAGAGAGGCTAATCCCATGTCACTAGTTATTGCGAAAATTTGCATGAAAAATGCCCGGGCCTACTCTATCCTGAAACATACACACATTGATCAACATTAACAACAATATACAAAGCTTGTAACAACATGTACAGGAATGAAATGTTTATACCATAACATATGAAATATATACACAGGTGGATAACTATGGAACAATGCAATGGAAAAAATACGTAAAACTTTACAGCAACAAGGAAAATGAAACCTCAACGTACAGGGGCCCTCTGCACAGCCTTGGTAAACAGGCTATCAGTCAAGAATTATGCTCATGCAATCATGTAGAAATAGAGTATTCTTTATATATTTCAAAACCGGTTACAACAACAAGACTAGTGTCACAACACAGTAAACTTTTAACAGCAAAATTACATAAAAAAAGACTAACTCTATGCGTTTGGAAACGCATTATTTATAACAAAAACTTCATAACTGTTTTCCTGTGAAACTACGTCAACAGAGGACACATAAAAGACAACGTCCATGGATTTAGCATAATGGTTGCCGAGATTATTAAATCTATCAACGATGGCTATTGGATTCGTATCGTGGGGCAGTCTACAACTGTCGACATGTCCCCAAGGACCTAGGGACAACCACGAATCCTTCACGTGTTTGAAAACGGAGTCCTGTTTCCGTAAGACTCCTCTATTTGACCACCGTTTGACCACCGTTGACCATGGCTTTCCTTGATGGATCCGGCTGAACCAATAGGACCTGATCCATGTTGAAGTTATTTCCAACTTCCCCATGTGGCTTGTTTTGCTTGGTGACACCTGCAACATAGAGTTTAACAAAAACAGCTGCGGATAGTTGAATCTGCTGCTGAAAGTGATTAGATTTCGCAACTAATGAGCAAAATATAGTTCAAAAAGAAAACACAAAATATAGTTAGAAAACCATTTCAATGCTCTTTTGGAACCAATATGCAATGATTTTTGATAGCTTATGAGGTCCAGGTGAGTGGAAAAAGTCTAGGAAATGTGTAGGAGATATGTAGTTTCAAAGCTCATCATACCCCCACTGTGAAGGTGTTGCATGTCCCCATGCAACCAAAACTTTGACCATCCTCCCTTCAGTTCATATGTTCTGAGACCTCTGCCAGCACATCCAGCCCTCTTCTCTTCTTTCTTGGCACTGCTAACATCCTAGGATTCCTCATCAAGCACCTGAATTTGAGGTTGATAAGAGCTCTACTCAACCTCTTGCTCTTTTTCTTCAATTTCCTATTCTTCTTCTGCCATAGCCCAAGATGCAACATTGTGTTGTCGTGAATGATCTTATCCAATCTGCTTTGTTCCTTCAATGTTTCATTTTCATTTTCAATGTGTCTATTTAAGACCTCCAGTTCAAAAATTTCCTGTTTCAGTGATTGGATTAGAGCTTCTTGTGCTGCATTAGGCTGGGTGGATGAAGTGTCTGGATCTATGGCAGTCTTCTCCAACAATTCTATATAATCATACATTACTTGCTGGTACGGGTCTACCTCAAGTGTAGTCTTTCTTGGCTGCCCCCAAAATCTTGTTGAGAAGGGCTGATTTCAAAATTTGGCTGAGAAGGACTCATGTCAACATCTGAAGGACTAGTCTCAATATTTGGCTGAGAATGTGGTGGGCTATGGCCAGGAGAGATTTTTGGAGGTTGTTCCGGTGTTTCCCCTCCTAAATCAATAAAGTGGGGCCCTTTTGTTTGTACTTTCCTCAACTTCCCTTTAAGCCTGGAGCTCCTCCTTAAATTTTGTGGGCTAGTGTCTTCTTTCTCCATACTCTGTTTTCATTTTCCTTTCTTCTTGGCTGCAACTGATTGTTTCTGGAGATGAACTAGTCTTTCTGGGGTTTGATAGACAACTTCTATGTTTCTTTTCCCTTTTAATTTTCTTTGCTTCTTATCCTCAGTCCTTTCCTTCTTATTGTCAGACAGCCTCTCTTCTTGATTAACTTCTTTAGCTTTGTTAGTAGGAGTGTCTTGAATTCTCACACTGGTTTCCTTTCTCCTACTCTTCCTTGCTGAGCTGCTCTCTGGTGTTTCAAGGGGATATTGAAAGAAGTTTCTAACTAGAAACTGTTCCCAGGTGTCCTTCTTTTCTTTCAACTATTTTTAAATTAAAATTTTCACAAGGCCGTGATGGTACAGGTGGGGCTCTATGTCCTCTAAATTCTTTTGGACAGTTGTAGACATCTTTTTCAGGCTATTCAATAAAAAGTAAGGCAGATTAAGGGTTTGATTTTCTAAGAAATTCATCAGCAACCGGGTGTGGTACATATACATGGACCCAAAATGTCCTTCACATGTAATGAGCTTTTGGATAATCAACAATAGACTGGCCCACTTCTCTTCTAAAGCATATAAAGTGATTCCTCGTTTCAAAATAGTTATATCCATACCTGGATTGTGTAGGATAAACCTCCAGGTCCTTTCATCAAAGCTTTTGTTCTTGAACCACCATTCCCCCTCCTGTGGGAGTTTTATAGCGGCTGCTATAGATGCCTCGGTGACAAAAAAATTAAGGTCTCCAACTTCAACCTCCATACCATTAAAATACCTCGCAAAAGTTTTCGTAATTTCCTTATTATAGCCCTTGAATTTCTAAATGAACCGTAGCCACCATGCCTTCTTTAGTATGTTCTTCAATTGTGGGTACCCCTCCATGAACTTGGGTCCTTCCGGTTTTGCTCTCAACAAACGACCCATTCCTTCCTTCTGTCCTAAAATACGTCTGCGTGAGGAAGGGATTAACAGAGGTGAGACGGCTGGGTTAGCAGGAGTGAACAAGGTTTATGGAGAAAATCTGTGACTGTAAATGGAAAGCAGAGGACAGGTAGCGGGAGTGAATTCACGGAGCGGAGTGGAGGCTTATGTGAATAGGGTAGAAATGAAAACATGATTTCAATAGAATAGTAGGGGAGTAAAGTGAGCCCGAAAAAGTTTTAAACTGGATCGTTGTGGAGTAGATGTAAACGTGCTCACAAAATGGCTGCGAAATTTGTGCGGCGGAGAGGATCCGTAATCAAATCAACCACGTCCCCATAATTACAGGTGGAGTGTCAAAGTACAACCAAACACGAGTTGAATCCGAAGGCTGATCATGAGGCCGTTTGAAAAATAAATGCAAGGTTCGTGGAGGAATCATATAAAGGTTATGGAACGGTTATGGAGGCTATCAATGCCAATCATTGCATATAATGGAGTCGTGGTTTAATAACTATATAAAATTTGCTCTAAATGCTATTTGAAATAAATTTTACTCATACCTTGGAATTTTTGCCACTTTTCTTCCATTAACCTTTGATCAGCTGCTCCCTGTTGATGCTTTTAGGTGCCTCATGTCTTCAAAATATGTCCTTGGTCATGCCTGCATTTGATTCTTATTATTTTTGGCTAACATATGATTGTCAATGTTGAATGACAGAGTGTTAGCTTGGAAAACAACAACTAGCTGTAGAATTAGTTTGTAGCTGCGGAAACAGGATTCAGCTGCAAAAACTGATTCAATGAACATATGACTGAATGGAGATGGATGAATGATGACTGAGTGATTGAAAACTGGTCATGAAAATACTTTTATTTGTGAAATAAAATGAAATGAAATGAAATGGAGTAAGATGAAATGAAGTGGAGTGGAATGAAGTGAAGTGACATGAAAATGTGAAATGAGAGAGAGATTTTTTTTTGGAAAATATAGGGCGTCAAAAGGTTCTGATTTTCGCTCTGTATTTTCTGTATAAGACTGCCAATCAGTGATTGGTTTTCAGGCTTATACATTTATTTTATTTATTTATTTTTATTTTTAGAACAGAAAAGAACAAGGACTAGGCTGGTGGAGAAGAAGGATTCTTCTTCACCAGCCTTATTGCAGAATTATCTTGAAAAACTTTGACAAATTTCTCCTTTGAGAGTGGCTTATGATAGATCTTTAATCGATGGCCATTCACAATGAGAGGAGTTTGATTTTCATCAATGGTTTTGATTCTTACTACTCCATTGCTAAAGACTTTTTCAATCTCATATGGCCCAAGCCAATGAGTCTGAAATTTACCTTTGAAGTCTTTGAACTTGGAATCAAATAGCAATGCCCAGTCTCCTTCTTGAAACTTTTTCTCTTTGATGTATTTGTCATGCCACTTAGCTCTTTGATATTGAACTAGATCAGTACTTAGGATTGCCTCTTGTATGATCTCATCAAGTTCATTCAATTGCTCCATTCTATGCTTTTGGGCTTCTAATAGATCCATTCCCAACTGAACTGCCATCTTGAAAGTTTTAACTTGGAACTCAATGGGGAGCAGGACTTCTTTCCCATAAACAAGTTCATAGGGAGAATGTCCTATTGTAATCCTCCATGTAGTTCTATAGGCCCATAAAGCTTCAGGAAGCCTTTCTGCCCAATCTCTTCTATGTAGATGAACAGTCTTGGTAATGATGCCTTCAAGAACTTTGTTTGTAGACTCCACTTGACCATTTGCTTGCGGATGGTAAGGAGTAGATTTTCTGTGTTTGACTTTGTATTCTTCCATCAGCTTCTCCACCAGGTTGGATGTGAATTGAATTCCCTAATCTATCACAATTTCTCTTGGAACACTAAAGTGAGTAAAAATATCCTCATAAAGAAAACTAATAACTGAATGCTCAGTAGAAAAAATAATGCTTTGGCTTCTACCCATTCAGTGACATAATCAATACATACCAATATATACTTTTTTTGTTTAGATGGTGGGTTAATAGGTCCAATGAAGTCTAAAGCCCATTTTTCAAAGGGTTTGATGAGTACCTGTGGATGCAATGTCATTTCATTTGAAAGGGTAGGTTTCCCTACTCTTTGGCAGTTGTCACACCTTTTGACATATTGTTTTGCATCTTTAAAGAGGGATGACCAATAATATCCTAAAGAGAGGATTTTATAGGCTGTCCTTTTGTCAAAAAAGTGTCCGCCACATGGTTTGTCATGACATGCTTTGAGGATATCAGGCATTTCATCTTCCCTAACATATCTTCTGATCACAAGATCTGGCCCTGTTTTAAACAATTCATTAGAAATCCATGAATATTTTGAACTCTCGTGAATAATGTTTCTTCTTTCACCAGGAAATAAATGTGGAGGTAGTTTCCCTGTAACCAAATAGTTAGCTATATCTGCATACCAAGGGGTCTTAGTAGTTACTGCAAATAAATATTCATTAGGAAACTTGTCCTCTACAAGAGAATCTTCTTTAGTATTCTGAATCCTAGACAAGAAATCAAATACTGTATTTTGTTTCCCTGGTCTATCCAACACAGTAATATTGAATACCTGTAAAAGTAGGAGCCACCTTGTAACTCTGCCATTAGTAATAGGTTTGTTCATTAGATATCTAATGGCAGAATGATCAGTATGAATAAAAGTTTCATAGCTTGTTATATAATGTTTGAACTTATTAATTGCATGAACAACAACTAAGAACTCTTTTTCAATAAAATTGTAGTTCAACTTAGTGGGAGTTAAATTTTTACTGGTATAGTAAATGGCATAGGGAACTAGATCTTTTTGTCCCAACACAGCCCTTAGAGCTGTATCTGAAGCATCTGTAGAATTATGGAAAGGAAGTTTCCAATTTGGTCCTCTCAAGATAGGCGCTTCAGATATTCTTGTTTTCAAAGTTTCAAATGCTGATTGGCAATCAGGACCCCTTTGAATTCACAGTCTTTTGTAAGCAGTTTGAAGAGTGGAGATGCTATTTTAGTAAAGTTTTCTATAAATCGTCTATAGTATCCAGTGAATCCCAGAAAACTTCTAACATCTTTTTGACAATTTGGAATAGGTAATTTGGAGATGACTTCAAGTTTTGATCTATCAACTTTAATCCCATCCCCTGAAATATGATGTCTTAAAACAATACCTTCAGTAAACATCATAAAGCATTTTTCATGGCTTAATGAAATGTTTGTTTCTTTACATCTTGTAAGGACTTTTTCCAAATTTTCTAATGCTTCTTCAAATGAATCGCCATAAACTGTAAATCATCCATATATACCTCTACACAATCATGGATTAGACCAGAAAAAATTCCTAGTACTGCTCTTTGGAATGTTGCGGGTGCATTACATAATCCAAAAGGAAGCACTCGGTAAGCAAAAGTTCCCCATGGACAAGTAAATGTGGTCTTATCCTGATCTTCAGGTGCTACCTGGATTTGATTATAACCACTAAAACCATAAAAAAATGAAAAGCACTTTTTGCCTGCTAATGTATCTAATACTTGATCGATAAAGGGCAAAGGAAAGTGATCTTTCAAAGTTACTTTATTCAATTCCCGGTAATCAATGCATACCCTCCATTTACCATTCTTTTTAGGTACTATAACCAAAGGAGAAACCCATCGTCTATCTGAAATTGGATAAATGAAATTTACATTGAGTAGCTTTTGGAGCTCTTCTTTCACTATCTCCCTAAGATTTGGATTCATCCTTCTCTGAGGTTGTCTGATTGGTCTATTGTTTTCCTCAATGTAGATGTGATGGATGCAAGTCTTAGGGTCAATACCTTTCATATCAGTATACTCCCATGCAAATGCAATAGAATGTTTTTGCAAGATTTTGGTTAGTTCTTCATGTTGTGACTTTTCCAATTTTTTGTTGATATTTAATGTTTTACCTAGAAAAATCTCAATGGTAGAACTACCGAACTCTTCCATAGAGTAAAGAGACATTTGTCTTGATGATAAATACTCAATGTCAGACTCTAACTGAAATTGTGTGTGGTCATATTCTGAAGATGTTTCAAAATTTTCTAATGTGTTCAGAATTTGAATAGCTTCACTAATTTCAGAAATGGTAAAGACAGGTTGTATAGTGTCCTCATCATCGACCCATTCATTGTCAACTACTTCTATAATTGCTTTTGCTGAAGGATACAAATTGAATTTCTTTGTTGAACTACCATCAGAAATGTACATATTCCCAGATCTACAACTAATGAAAGCATCAGTTGTGGCTAGCTAAGGTCTTCCTAAGATGAGTGGGTGCCCTCCTAAATTACTCTTGGGAGTCAAAATCATAAAATCTACTGGATACTCCCAAGAATCTAAGGAGACTCAAATATCTTCTAATACACCATCTGGTTTGATAATTGATCGATCTACAAGTTGCAGTAAAGTAGGTGTAAAGAGGAGATTAGGAAGTTTCAGCTGTTCCATAGTCTGTCTACTCACAATGTTGATAGCGGCCCCTAAGTCAATCAATGTATTTGGAATTTCTATCCCATTTATATGTGTCTTGACAATTGGACTACCTGGATCTACATACTTTTGCATGGTAATTTTTCCCATCATGATATCTGCAATTTTTCCTACCAGGTGGATTCTTCTTGTATCTCTTGGTTTCCTTCCTGGTCTTTTGAGACTCAACTCCTTTATTGTTTTCGCTAGAATATGAATCTCTCTAATGGCTTGTAGCAAGGGAATATTGATACAGACATTCTTTAATTCATATAGAAAATCATAGTCATGCAACAAGATTTGTTTTTCCACCCCTTTTTCAATTTGTAATCTTTCAGGGAAAGGCGGTGCGGATGAAGATACAGGTTGCTCAACTATAGGAGTTGTGGGGGTTGACTCTTTTTCTTTTTATTTTTGAATGTTTGGGGTTTTGAAGAGATGCTTCCTTAGAACCTTTATTGACTTTAAGAGAATCCTCCTTAGAGGTATCTTTCTCTTGAATATCTATAGAAGGTTTTTCTAAAACTTTACCAGACCTGAGTTGTACATCATTAAGAGGAACAATCATATAGGTAGGAATTGTTGTCCTTCTACCATGTAAGCATTCTGAGGATTTTTATTGTTAGGATTTGGCAATGGATGGGCTGGTAGTTGATTTGTCTTTTGTTGAAATGGAAGCATGAGTTGAGGATTTGGATTTTGTTGAGAAGGTTGTTGTTGTAGAAATGGCAATGAAAGTTGTGGATTTTGATTTAGAAGTTGGGGAGTTTGTTGATTTTGAAAAGATGGAGGATATTGATAAAATTGAGCAAATCTCCCATAAGTATTTTGCATCCCTTGTGCCCATGATTGATATGGATTTTGAGGTTGGGGCCAAGGTTGTTGCCAAGAATTCCAATTTGGCGGGGGCTGAAAGTTCATAGGCTTATTAAATACTTGATTTTGTTGCCCCTGCCAAGGTCTTCTTGAAACAAAACAAAGGGATTCTGCTGAATTTGGATCTTCTTGAAAGACAGATTTGAGCCCAGGAATTAAAGCACAATCCTTGGTTTCATGACTTTCTGAGCAAATCATACATGTTTCTACAAATTTTGCATCCAAGGGGCATTCCCTCAGAGCATGTTTCTTCCTACATTTTGGACAAAAGATGGCCAAGGCATCAGCTTCTGTTTTCTACTTGTTTTGTATTTTAAGGGTGTCTAACTGTTCACTAAGGCTCCCTAGAATATCAGTTTTGAACTCATCAAGCATATTGCCAATCTTTGCCCTACTCACTGATCCAGTTGTAGATTTGTTTGCTCTAATAAGAGAAGGATCTCTAGGCCCTTTTCCGGTTTTTTATTTTCCTCTCAAGGGATGGACACATAGTTCTGCTATGTCGCGAAGTGGAAGTTGAGAAATGTCTCCCTTTCCCATCATGTGTAAAATACTATCCATTCATCTCTAATGGATTTCAATAGAAGGGCTTTCAAGGTTTCCTCGTCTAAGTTACTCATTTTTTCTCTCTTTAAGTTGCATTGAAATCTTTCAAGTAAATCCTCCAAGTTTTCATCTTCTTTTTGCATCATTTTGAATACCTCATCCTTGTGATTGGTGGGCATGCAATAGTCCAGGTATCTATCCAAAAATGTTTGTTTCAAATCATTCCAAGTCCTAATAGATTGGGTGACTAATCCCATGAACCATTTCAAAGAAGCTCCCTTCAATGTTGAAGGAAACAGTTTGAGTTTTGAGAGTCTTCCATATATTCATAGGTTCGATACACGACTTCAAACTCAAACAGAAATGTTTCAGGATCCTCACTTCGCAACCCATAAAAGTTTGGGGGACAGATGGTGAAATGTTTTTCATTGTTGTATGGGTTTCCTCATCAACTATAGGGAATCCAAATGAGTTATCTCCTTCCCTATTTCCTCCATTATTACCTCTACCTCCACCATTGTTGTCTCTATTATTTCCTCTTCCTCTACCTCTACCCGCTCCTCCAAATCCATCTACTACTTCACCTGTCATGATAGTTTCCTCAGAGTCTTCCGGTTCTTCTATCAATGGTGGATGAAAGAGAGTTTCTCCCTTTCTCTGTTCTTCAGGTGATTCTACTTCTTTGATTACAATATGTTCCTCTGTAGAAGTGATGTTATGAAACCAGCTCAAGAAAAGATAGAAAAGATAGATCAACGCCTTAGAATTCAGCCTCTTCGAGGGGGAAACCTCCTTTACATTACATAAA
>APFE030240969.1:36289-58832 GCA_000404065.3 Pinus taeda | reverse complement strand
AAAGTATCCAATTTACCGGATCCTTGCCATCAAACTTCCTCATCTTTCTTTTTCTTGATTTTAGGAGCTTGATCTTGAAACAGATGTAACTCTGTACTTTCGGATCTTTAAGTTCTGAAATTACGATCTATAGTAGCTCTCTGTGTCCTCTTTCCAATGCCACCAGTCTGATCTAAATTGGATTCTCCAAGGAAGAGTTATGCGAAATCTCCCACAGTGACCTGATTATAGACTAGTTCAGTAGAGAGAACTTGTACGACGTGCCACGAGTCACTATTTTGACCTTTAGCTCTGAAAAATATATAAAAGAAACTACAGTCCGTCTTCTTTCTGTACCTTCTTACAAAATTTCAATCTGATGCTCAGAGAGAAAGTTATGAGAATTTTCCCCAGGTCACCTGTTTTGAATGTAATTTAGGATTTTTCAAAATGAACAACTTCCTCAGATCATATCTCCGCAAATATAATGCTAAAATATCTGAAGCTCGGACCTGAGATGCAGTGCGAAGTATTCTCAAATGGGTTTTTTTCTTATCTTCTAAAACATCACAGAAAAAACGTTATTGTAAAAATTCCACGATGCCCTATTTGGAGCAGCGAAACCCTAGAATCCAAAGCTCTAATACGAAATGTTATGAAACCAGCTCAAGAAAAGATAGAAAAGATAGATCAACGCCTTAGAATTCAGCCTCTTCAAGGGGAAAACCTCCTTTACATTACATAAATGAACAATTCTTGGATGATACAAATGAAAATATCTCCTTTCTATATATAAGAGTCTAAGGGGAAATAACATAATCAGAGCCGACATAACAATAATAATGTAAGGGCACAATAATAACAATAATGGGCTTCTATGGGGCACATAGTAACAATATGGGCACTACATGGGTACATCAATATAATAAGTGGGTTACTAATAACAATAAGGGGTTACACTAGTAGTATAGGGGCCTAACAAGTGAAGAAAGGTTCTTCTCCTAGATCAGATTTAGTAGATAGTGTAGGAGAATCCTCTAATTTAGCTGTTGCTCCTTGAATTCTAGGAATCCTAAGGCTAGGAGTAGATGGAGGTGAATCTTGTTTATATCTTGAAGTAGCTGGAGTTGTGAAAATCAAACTCTTGGCCCTAGCTATAAACCTTCCCCTAGAATTGCTTGCTCTATGCATGTCATTTTTTATTTTTTCTTTCAAGTCGGGCTAATAATTCTCTTTCTGATCTTCCAGATCACACTAGGTGCAATAAGAGAGCATAATCAAGAAATTATTGAACTAATAATTCTCTTTTCTGATCCTCCAGATCACATTAGGTGCAATAGAAGAGCATACTTCAAGAAGTTATCAATTTTCCCTTCTTCTTTTTTTATGTAAGAGATCGGCTACCTAGTTACACTTCCCCGGCAACGACGCCAAAATGTCTGGTCAATTTAGTAAGTCATAAATTTCTACATTAATTATCAATCCAGGAGTCGTAAACTGATGAAGTGTGGCGCACTATATGTGCAAGACAACCTCTTTCTTACTTTTTGTTGTTTTCGATTTTTATTTTGTTTTGGGGGGTTTTATCCTCATTTATCTCCTAATCTGAGTGGAAATCCTATTCCTAAGTCTCTATATGGCAAGTATGGATATAGGTTTTAGGAAATTATGTCCTCTATAATGGTTTCCAGAACTTAACACTTCAGAAGGTCTTAGAACATACTAGTGATGAAAGTAATACTTGAACAAGAATGAAAATGTGTTGCTATTTAAAACAAATAATGAACTACTGATCATGAAACCATTATCTCTGTTGCTGTCTAAATACAGAAAAATGAATTAAGCTACTGCACTCAAACAAATCAAAAATTTCAATCTAATAAAAGTAAAATCAATTCACATCATTCATAGTTCTATACCTCGCCAGGTAGTCTAAGCTATGGCTTTCGGAGATAACATCAATGATATGAGCAAGTTGATATCTAAATTGTAGAAAAGTAAAACTAAAATCAAATCACATCATTCATAATTTGATACCTCGCCAGGTAGTCTAAGCTATGGCTTTCGGAGATAACGTCAATGATATGAGCAAGTTTATATCTAAATTGCAGAAAAGTAAAACTAAAATAAAATCACATCATTCATAATCTGATACCTCTCCAGGTAGTCTAAGCTATGGCTTTCGGAGATAACGTTAATGATATGAGCAAGTTGATATCTAAACTAACTAATCAAAGCAAGTAAATAAGACTGCAATCAAAACAGAACTGGAATTAAAAAAAACTAAGAAAAGCAAAGTCAGCAGAGAGGCTAATCCCATGTCACTAGTTATTGCGAAAATTTGCATGAAAAATGCTCGAGCATACTCTATCCTGAAACATACACACACTGATCAGCGTTAACAACATTTTTCAAAGCTTGTAACAACATGTACAAGAATGAAATGTTTATACCATAACATATGAAATATATACACAGGTGGATAACTATGGAACATGTGCAGTGGAAACAATACGTAAAACTTTACAGCAACAAGGAAAACGAAACCTCAACGTATAGGGGCCGTCTGCACAACCTCGGTCAATAGGCTATCAGTCAAGAATTATGCTCACAAAATCATGTAGAAACATAGTCTTCTTTATATATTTCAAAACCGATTACAACAACAAGACTAGTGTCACGACACATTAAACTTTTAACAACAAAATTACATCAAAAAAGACTAACTCTATGCGTTTGGAAACGCATTATTTATAACAAAAAATTCATAACTATTTTCCTGTGAAACTACGTCAACAAAAGACACGTAAAAGACAGCGTCCATGGATTTAGCATAATGGTTGCCGAGATTATTAAATCTATCAATGATGGCTGTTGGATTCGCATCGTGGGGCAGTCTACAGCTGTCGGCATGTCCCTAGGGATCTAGGAACGACCACGAATCCTTCACGTGTTTGAAAACAGAGTCCTGTTGCCGTAAGACTCCTCTATTTGACCACCACTTGACCACCATTGACCACGGCTTTCCTTAATGGATCCAGCTGAACCAATAGGACTTGATCCATGTCCAGGTCATTTCCAACTTCCCCATGTGGCTTGTTTTGCCTGGTGACACCTGCAACATAGAGTTTAACAAAACAACTGCGAAAAGTTGAATCTGCTTCGGAAAGTGACTAGATTTCGAAGCTAATGAGCAAAATCTAGTTCAAACAGCAAACACAAAAACATAGTTGGAAAACCATTTCAATGCTCTTTTGAAATCAATATGCAATGATTTTTGATAGCTTATGAGGTCCAGGTGAGTGGAAAAAGTCTAGGAAAAAGTGTAGGAGATATGTAGTTTCAGGGCTCAACACCTGCTGAGCTCCGGAGGAGCTTCCTTGACATTGGGATCTCTATGCTGAAAATGACTACAACCCTGTGAAATTTCATTTTGTGGGATAGTCTACTATAGGATTTCCTACAGGAAACCTACAGGATGTCCTGTAGCTGCCTCTCCCCTAAACTTTTCATTCTTTTTTCACTTTTGGAGCATGAGGATTGTTGTCATGGGTAGAGAAGGGATCTACTGATTGGTGGGGGAGAGGTATAGCCTTCAAGTATTATCCCCTTGTTTTTTGTTCTTACCCTCTTCTATTTGTTTTCTTTTTCTTTGAAAACCATAATATTTTTGGAAATGAATTATTGGATGAATGTGGGGATAATCATGATGGTGAGAGGCATGGTGATGAAGTGGTGGAGTAAACATTTTATTTTTTGACACAGGATGGTCATCCCCTTGCTCTAGGTTCATTTTTCTTAGGATTCCCAAGCCACTGTAATTCATACAGGATCCTCCTGTAGGTTTACGGGGAATCCTGTAGAAAACACAGAGCCTGTGTAAACTGAGATGGAGGAGTTCATAAATGGAGGGATTGATGGGATGATGAAGAATATGGGATGGAGGAATGAAAATATGGAGTGTATAGGTCCTTCAGCTCCTCTCAAGTTGCTATGATCCTCCTTCTGCTAACCTACAAACAACATTTTAAAAGTTTTCTTTTTCTTTCTTTATATATATATATTGTTTTTTTTTTTAACAAATACTATGCCTCCAAGATATTTTCATCCTAGCTGCTTGCTCTGGGTGCCTCAAAAGAGGTTTTCACCTAGATATCTTTTTATTTTTTCTTTTTTCGACACCATTGGGCTGCCTCAAGAGGTTTTCAACCCAACAATGGGACTCAAGTGCTTCATGGAGGTTTTCACTTGAGTCTCTTTATTTTTTATTTTTTTACAAGGACTTGATGGAGTAGAAGTTGAGACTTGCTCCACCACCTTCACTATCTTGCTGATGCCATTGATGAATTCTTGCTTTGACAAGGGCTTCTTGTAGACTTTCAATCTGTGCCCATTGACAAGTAAAGGAATAGCCTCTGCAACAATGGTTCTTACCTGTACTGAACCATTATCATGGCATTTTTCTATGACATAAGACCCTAACCATCTAGTCCTTAACTTGCCTTTAAAAATCCTTGTATCTGGAATCATACAATAGAGCCAAATCACCTTCTTGAAACTGTTTTTCCTTTGTGTTCTTGTCATGCCAGATCTTCCTTTGAACTTGAGTCACCGCTGTGTGCAGGAGGGTCTGCATTCTAAATTCATCTAACTCATTTAGCTGGAGCAATCTCTCTTGTTGTGCCCTGGTGAGATCTAGATCTAGTTGTGCTGCCATTCTTAAGGTGTTGTATTCAAATTCAACGGATAGCAGGGCCTTCTTCCCATAGACAAAATTATAAGGAGTGAATCTAGTGGTGGTCTTCCAGGTGGTATTGTAGGCACAAGTGGCCTCAATTAATCTATCTGCCTAGTCCTTTCTGCTGCTGCTAATCACTTTGGTCAGAATGTTTTCCAACGCTCTGTTGGTTACCTCCACTTTCCCATTAGCTTGTGGGTGGTAAGGAGTGGATCTTCTATGCTTGATCTTGTGTTGGATTAACAAATTTTCAATCATGTGAGATGTAATCTGGTTGCCTTGATCAGTGACCAGTTCTCTAGGGTACCCAAATTTATAAAATACATTTTTACTTAAGGACTCAGCCACTTTCTCCTTTGTTGCTGCTTTGATGGCCTTGGCTTCAACCCATTTGGTTAAATAGTCAGTGCACACAATGATGTATTGCTTTTGCCTGGATGGAGGGTCAATGGCTCCAATGAAATCCATGCCCCACTTGTCAAATGGCTCGAAAGCCACTTGAGGTTGCAGAGGCATTTCATCCGTTGGGGTAGGTTTCCCCATCCTTTGGCACCTATCACACTGACTAGTATACCTCCTCACATCCTGGTGAAGCGTGAGCCAGTAATAACTAGCTTGTACCACCTTGAATGTTGTCCTTTTGGCTGCTAAGTGACCTCCACAAGGCCCATCATGACAGGTCAGGAGGATGTCAAGGACTTCTTCCTCCCAGACACATTTTCTCAGAATTTGATTCAGGCCTAGTTTGAAGAGGTTTCCCCCAATATAAGTGAATGGGGCTCTCTACCTCACAATATTGTTTTTCTCTTTGGAGGACAAATTCGATGGAAACTGTGCAAACACCAAGTAATTTGCTATGTCAGCAAACCATGGAGAGAGAATTGAAATGGTGAATAAGTGTTCATTTGGTAACTGATCATCAACCATTCCTTCCTCCCCGGCAGGCAAAGTTAATCTGGATAAAAAATCTACAACAACATTCTCTTGCCAGGCTTATCAATAATAGTTAGATCATATTGTTGTAATAAAAGTAACCATCTAATAATCCGGGCTTTTACATCAGGTTTATTCATCAAGTATTTAATTGCAGCATGGTCAGTGTGTACAAATGTTTGGTAACCTGTAATGTAATGCCTAAATTTGTTCAATGAATGCACAACAGCTAGGAGCTCTTTTTCAATCACTCTATAGTTCAGTTCGGCCTTTGATAGATTCTTACTGATGAAGCAAATGGCATAAGGTAACTTGTCATCCATCTAGCCTAGAGCTACTCTTATGGCTTTGTGAGAGGCATCAACATGTATATGGAAAGGAAGGTCCTAATTTGGGCCTCGGAGAATAGGTGTAGTGGTCAACTTGTCCTTTAAGGTGTCCAAGGCATCTTGACAACTCTCTAACCATAAAAATTCGGAGTCTTTGGCCAATAACCCAAATAAAGGAGAAGCTAACTTGCTGAAGTCTTTTATAAATCTCCTATAGTATCCAACTAAACCTAGAAAACTTCTGACATCCCCTTGTTTTTGCAGAGGTGGGACCCTTTGGATGATGGCTATCTTAATTGGGTCCACCTGCAGTCCTTTTTGGGATATTGAATGACCTACAACAGTCCCTGCAGTCATTAAGAATTCATATATTTCGGGACTAAGGGACAAGTTCATTTCAATGCATTTGTTCAACACCTTACCCAAGTTGGACAGAGCCTCTTGGAAATCACACCCATAGGGTGTAAAATCATCCATATAAATTTCTACTGCATCATGGACTAGCTCGACAAAGATACTCAAGACTGCCCTTTGGAAAGTGGCAGGGGCATTGCATAGGTCAAAAGGAAGGATGCTATAAGCGAAAGTACCCTAAGGACAGGTGAAGGTGGTTTTATCCTGGTCCTTTGGGCTAATCTGGATTTGATTGTACCTGCTAAACCCATCTAGGAAAGCAAAAAACTTCTTCCCTACCTGGCCATCTAGCACTTGGTCAATGAAAGGTAGAGGGAAATGGTCCTTCTTTGTTTCTTTGTTTAACTCTCTGTAATCGACACAAATCCTCCACTTCCCATTTTTCTTTGGAACCAACACCAAATGAGAAACCCACTCACTGTCTGAGATAGGGTAAATGAATCTTGCATCCAACAACTTTTGCAGTTATTCTTTGACTATATCTTTGAGAGCTGGATTCATTCTCCATTGGGGTTGTCGAACTGGTTTGCACACTTCTTTGATATAAATGTGGTGAGTACACACCAAGGGGTGCACTCCCTTCATTTCCTTGTAACTCCAAGCAAAGACATCCAGATGTTCCCTTAGCATGTTGCACAAATTTTCTTCTTGGTGTACATAAAGAAGGGTTGATTTTCAAAGTTCTTTCACGGTCGAATTCTATGGTTTTGACACGGGTAGGGTTTGAATCAGCTAAGGATAGATCAATTTGATGGTTGCTCTTGGTTTCCTTTACTACTTCTTCTAAGGAAAAGGTGCTGGGAGTTGGACTTTGGAGTATGTGTATAATCAAATAATCTTCATCTCGCTGTCCTCCTCCCATGGCAGTTTCTAGGGTACAGAGTTGGGTTGAGTATATTTCATCTTCTTCCTCCTCTTCTGACCATAAAGGTAAGTCATGTTCTGTAGATCGCTGAGAAGGAGGGTACAAGACCAACTGCTTGGACAGATGTCCATTTTTTATAGTCACAATTCTAGCCCTGCAACTGATGTAGGCATCACTAGTGGCTAACCAAGGCCTCCCAAGTATGAGAGGATAACCAGTAAGTTTGGCCTTAGGCTGGAGAAATAGGAAGTCTGCAAGGTACTCTGAGGAGTCAATGGAGACCATCACATCCTCAACAATCCCCTCAAGGGCTACTATGGAACGGTCTGCAGGTTGCAAGACTGTTGTGGTCTTTCTTAATGACCACTGGAGATTGAACTTGAGAATGGTGTCCTTAGTCATTACATTAATGACAGCCCCAAGATCAATCAAAGTGTGTGGGACAATGGTGCCATTGATGTGCACATCTACTACAGGGCTTCCAGGGTCCAAATACTTTGAGCAAATTACCTGCCCCAGTATTAAGTCAAACAATTGTCCGATGACATTAATGGTAGGGGTGTCTCTTTTTCACCTCCCTCGATGTTTGAAACATGTCTCTTTAATCAATTTATTATAAATAGGTACATCCTTGATGGCTTGGAGAAGTGGAATTTTGACACATAGATTTTCAATTCACCCATAAGTTCATTCTCCTCTAGGGTAGGTTGGATTGGATGAGTTAATATTTCAAGAAAGGGTGGTGGATTCACTCTAGGCATGCTTTCTTCTCTTTCCCCCTCACTCTCCCTAGGTGGAGATGGAGGTTGGTTGTCTAGGAGTACTCTCCCAGATCTTAGGTTGATTTCCTGAATCTCTATAGCATAATCAGGATAAGATGCATCTCCACTATATACTTGTTGTGCTTGTCCATTGTTTTGGTTTGGATTTGGCTAGGTAGGCATCTGAGGTTGTTTAGATGGAGCAGGGTGTAAAAGTTGTGGTTGAGCAGGAGGTGGAGGCAATAAAGCTCGAGTATTGTTGTATGGGGGCCTCCACCCCTGAGGTGGTGCATTCCACTGAGGCTATGGTGGAGTATATGGCTAAAATGACTGGTTGGTCGACTGTGAATGGTACTGAGGTGCAAAAGACCAAGGAGGAGGGGTAGACCAGGAGGGATGTGCAAGGGGCCCCCAAGAGGGAATGAATGTGTTCTGGTTAGGGTTGTCATATGCATGGGAAGACCCTTGCATGCCGTGCTGGTATGGCTGAGGCCCCTGGGGTCTCCTTTGATTTATGTAGCAGAGCTGTTCAGTCACCCCTTCAGTTCCCTGATACACAACTTTTAGTCCAGGTAGAGAAGGGCACTTGTCTGTGGAGTGGTTTTCTTCACAGACCGAGCATATTTCGATCAGGTTTAATGGAAATTCATTCCTTGGGTGCCTCCTTGTGCATCTAGGGAAAAATATGGCTAATGCTCCCTCCGATTCCTCCTTTCTCTTGATGTGCATAGTGTCCATCTGTAGGGCAAGGGTTTGCAACATTTCACTCTTGAAATCTTCTAACATATTTCCAATTTCACCTTTTATGGATGTGTTGGCCATTGGTTGACTACCCCTACCCTTTTTCCTGGCTTCCCTAGAATGGTTCTTAAAGAAAATCTTGATATCTTCATAGGGTAGCTGCTAGATGTCCCCTCCTGCGAGCTGGTTTAAGGTATCCAAAAGATATTCCCTTGCCTCTCGTATCAGGACTAGCTTCAGTGACTCAAGATCAAGTGTGCACCTAGCCCTTTTGTAGCTAAGCTGAAATCTTTCTTCATAATCCTCTAAGGATTCATCATGCACCAAGGTCATCCTAAAAATTTCCTCTTTAGTGTCTTTGGACTTGCAGTAGTCTCGATACTTTTTGTTGAAGGCTTGCCACATTTGAGCCCAGGTTGTGATGCTATCCCCAGCTAAACCCATGAACCAACGCATAGCTGCATCCTTGAGAGTGGATGGGAATAATTTCAACTCCTGCTCGTTAGTGGTGTAATCATAAGTTTTGAATATGATAGTGAACTCAAACAAGAAAGTATCTGGATCTTCTAAGGTCAGGCCATGGAAGTGAGGAAGAGTAGAGGGGCTTAAGTTTTTCATCTTGGTATCCCCATTAGTTTCTATGATGGGAAAGACACCCTCAATTCTTTCTCTATCTCCTCTGTCATTTCTATTTTCAGCCATTAAGTCGGTTGGCATGAGTTCTCCTTCTTCTTCTCCCCTTGTAGGCTCCTTAAAAAGCTCTAGTTGTTCGCCTAAGGGGTCCTCCAATTCATAGCTACTGAAGAAGAGGGAAGGTTGGTTGTTTGAAGTGGTGGGGTATTTGGTAGAAATTTTCCTAGGTTATCCCTACTCCTACGAGGCATGAAAGAAGTGTTTTGTTTTGTTTTGTGGGGTTTTTCAAACTTTGAGACTAATTGCAGAATTGAAATAACAAACTGAATGGAAACTAATTGCTGAATGAAATCTCACTTGTAGAATGGAAAAGAAAGCAAACCAACTTAAAATTACTTTTGCAAAAATGAAGCTAATAGAAAAATGTTAGAGATAAGAAATGGAATACAGAAAACATAAATCACATCTTACTCAGACACCTCCCCGGCAACGGCACCAAAAAGTGATGAGCACCAGTATTGAAGCGAGAGTCTTGCAACTCCTGGGGCTACCAACTTTACTTTATTAACCTGGGGTCTGTACAAACTTGGAGGTGAAAGTGCTGTATACACAAGCATATGCGATGGGTCCACTCTTTGTCACTACTAAGCTAGCGATAGATCAATATGGTTTCTCAAACCAGTGTTCTATTGATTCAAAAGAAGCTTGATTACCAATGAGGAAAGGGAAAATTTGCACTAACTGAAATCTTGTCTACTGTAGTAAGGAAATACTGAAATCAAATGCTCAAATACACCATTCATCTAACTAACTTCTAAGAGGCTTTGCTTCAAAATAATGCTAAGTTAACATGTGTGTAATCCTATTGTCCTAGGCATGCAATCTGAAATAACCAAACATTCTATTGTTGTCAATATAAATGAACACAATAATTCTTTTTCTTTTTTGTCCTTTCTGTGTGAAAATGTGAGTGCTAAATCCTCTTGGTGATGTGGAAAGTGGGTTAGAGATGGTGGTGGAATGTTAGATGACTTAGGAGGAAAGTAGGGGTCTTCCCCTATCTTCCTACATGCTTTTTCCACAATTCAGCCTCAAAACATGCCACTATAGGTCGTCCTACAGGATGTCCTAATACCTCCTACAAGGTGTCCTAATACTCCTACAGGATCCCCTGTATTCCGAGAGAAATAGGAGAGATTTGGAAGGTGGTGTAGGGATTAGGGTAGGTGAATGGTGGGATAAATAAGGCAAGAGAGTGACTAGGACTTCTTCAGGTCTCAAAACGTAGTTTGTAAGATGGTTGGATTCGCTCAACAAACTTGGAAAGTTGTTCTTATGGAATGATGAATTTGGTGAGGGACTTAGTGGCTTTTGATGATCATGGATGTATGAAGTTAGGTTAGGGTTGTTGGGCATGAGATCTCCCTGCACTATTGAAACTCCTGCACTGCATCAATCACTGGCATTTATCCATGAATCATGTCAAATAAGAAAGATTTTCAACCATATTAAGAAAAAAAAATCTCATTACTTAGTTGCCTAGTTCATGCATAAAAATGCTTGCAAAATAATGTGAAACACTATGAGATCTAACACAATGCTAAAGATATCATAAATGACAATGGAATTCTATTCTTGAAAACTGAAAACCCTAAATTCCATAAGAAATCATTATTCTGTCTTTTTGGGGCTACATAGGAGTTCTTTCCTCAAACCATGGTCCCTGAAGGGAGGAGTGAGGCCAAACCTACTTATTATCAACTTTTTGGTATTCCTCTATCTTTTTAGGCTACTGCTAGAGCAACGCACAAATGGAAGAAAACTAATCAAATCCACAACTACTTGCAATAAAATAATGCTAAAACCAATTCAACCATTAATGTATGAAATCAACTAAGCATACAAGTACAAGAAGAGGAGCCTTTGTTGCTAGGGTTGAGCCCTAACCCAAGAGATTCAGCCCTCTGAGTCAACTCAGTGCTGGATCAAGAAAATGCTCATTCTCATTATCATATCAGAAAATTACATAACAATGTCTTCCACAAGTCTTGAACTCGAAAATGCTTAGTGATCTTACATAAAAAATCTGAATCCTAATGAGGTGTTAGGCCTCCTTATTTATACAACTGAAGTCTCCAATGACTTCCTTAAATCTAGGGAGGCTCGACTTCCAAACTCAAGATGAATTGGCTCTTAACTGTCACTGGCTCGGCCACTTGCAACTCCGATCTAGTGTGATTTGATGGAGGAATATTCGAATGAGTGAGGATTAAATGAGGATGATCTATCTCCTACAATCTCTCCTCCTTGTCTCATTCGAGTTTCTGCCCTTAATTAGCCAAAATTTCCATGATTTTATCTCAAAAACCTGCAATCAATGCACATTAGTCCACTAGATACAACACCTTACTTTTACTCATCTCATTAAGTAAAATATAATCAAAATATGTAAGGAAGTATGAGAAAATTGGATTTTAATAAGCTTGGAGGTGTATTAAGGTCCATATAGTTACCCAATGAGGAGGCTCATCACCTATGTAATAGAGACATCCATCAATCCATGTGAGCCCTTTGCTTTGTTTCAAAATCTTTTGACATTCTTTCGTTGAGAGATAGAGTGGAAATTTATCTGCAGCCAAGTACTTAGCAATATTTTCAAACCAACGAGAGTTAGTAGAAATCGGAAATAAGTTCTCAATAAGAAAATAATATTCTACTAGGGGCTCATTTTCATTAGATGTGAGTCTAGAGAGAAAATCACCCATAATACTATCATTTTCTGGTTTATTTAGGATGGTGATATCATATTCTTGTAATAACAATAACCATCTAGTAACTCTATCATTTGTAATTAGTTTATTCATTAAATACTTGATTGCAACATGGTCGGTGTGTAATTTTATTGGATAACCTGTGATGTAATGCTGGAATTCGTTGATTGCATAGATAACCACAAGGAACCTTTTTTCAGTTACCATGTAGTTTAGCTCTGTAGGTGAGAGATTCTTACTGACATAGTAGATTGCATACATGCCTCCTTCTTCAACTTG
The DNA here is from genome assembly GCA_000404065.3 of Pinus taeda. Taxonomy (NCBI): domain Eukaryota; kingdom Viridiplantae; phylum Streptophyta; class Pinopsida; order Pinales; family Pinaceae; genus Pinus; species Pinus taeda. Next base: position 46,389 of record APFE030240969.1, on the reverse strand, counting down.
TCATAGCACAACTCCTATTGTGGTGTTTGAGGCATCCGTGGAAACATGGAATGGGACAGACCAATTAGGTCATCTTAAAACCAAAACAGCTCTAATTCTTCAAAAGCATGCTAACATCATTTTGTCCATACAAGTTCAAAATTTTTAGTTAGTAAAGCAAACAATGGACGAACAATTTGTGAAAAAAATTCAATAAATTATCGATAGTAACCAACATGTCCGAGGAAGTTGCGTATTTCTTTTTGTGAATGAGAAGTGGAGAAATTTAATTTCATCTTAATCTTTGTTGGATCCACTTGAATACCTTTTATTGAAATGCAGTGACCTAACACAATGCCATAAGTTAACATCATTTGACACTTGAGATTGCTAAGGGCCACATTAGATTCCTTACACCTTATTAATGTTTTTTCCAAATTAGTTAATGCCTCATAAAACTCATCACCATAAGTTGTGAAATCATCCATATATATCTCCACACAGTCATGTATCAAATCAGAGAATATACCAATTACAACTCATTGAAAAGTGGTAGGGACAATACACCATCTGAATGGTAGATATTGATATGCAAATGTACCCCATGGACAAGTAAATGGTGTCTTATCTTGGTATTTAGACACAATTTGGATATGGTTATAATTGTTGAATTCATTGAGGAAAGGAAAATACTTCATTCCTACTAGGGTGTCCAAGACCTGGGCGGTAAGAGGAAGCAAAAAATGTTCTTTGTGAGTTGCCTTGTTAAATCCTTGATAATCTATGAAAACTCTCCATTTCCCATTTTTCTTGGGTACAATGAAAAGAGAGGAGACCCATTGAGTATCACAAATTGGGTAAATAAAATCAGATGCAATCAATTTCTGTTCCTCCTTTAGTATATCTCTCAATACTAGACTCATCTGGCATTGGGGTTGGCAAATATGTTTAGATCCTTCCTTAATATATATGTGATGTGTTCATAATTTAGGATTGATACCCTTCATGTTTGAGTAATCCTAAGCAAATGCATCACTATGTTTTTGTATTACCTAGATCAATTGCTCCTTTTGTTACTCATTCAATCCTTTGTTAATGTTCAAGGTTTGGCCAAGACTAATTTCTATGGATTGTACAGTGGAATCCTAATCTTCTTCAGTTGAAAGCTCATTTTCTATAGGTGAAGTGCCTGTTGAGGTGAGGGAATCTCTGATCTCAGGGTGTAAAATGTGATTGTGTGTGATTTGAGGAAGAAGAGGAGGCTATGAAATCATGGATCTCATAATCCTCTATTTTTTCATGAATGACCAAGTATTGGTGTATCGAAAGGTCTTGAGGAATTTCTCTCTCTGCATCACTATATTCCTCTTTAGTCCAAATAGGCTTTTGGAATCTATATTGGGCTCGATGGGATGGTAAAGGGTTAACTGTTTCATAGAGGTTCCATGTGAGATGGTTGTGTTGCCCGACCTATAGCGAATGTAAGAATCGACAGGGGCCAACTAAGGTCTGCCCAATATCAAAGCATGCCCACCGAAGGAGATTTTGGTTTCCAAAATCATGAAAGATGCAGGGTATCCCAAGAATCCACTAAAACTATGACATCCTCTAATATCCCTTTTTTTTAATGGTAAATTTTTTACCAAGTTGTAACATGGTGGGGATTTGCTTAAGACTAGAGAGTCCTAAGACTTCCACAGTTTCACACATCATAACATTAATTGCAACACCCAAATGATTCAATTAATGTGTTAGGAATAACAATGCTGTTAAACTAAAAATTAACCACTGGGTTGCTATGGTCATAATACTTGGCTGCCAAGATCGCACCCATCATTAGTTTTGACAGTTTTCCCATAACATGGATAGTTTGGGGGTCTTTCTTCTTTCTCTCGGGTTTCCTCAAATAAAGTTCCCTAATTGCTTTAGATTAAATAGGCACATCTTTGATGGCTTGAAGTAATGGTATCTTTACACACACATTTTTAAGTTCCCCCAAGAGATCAAATTCAAGTTAAACAATAGGTTTCTATTAGCTTAATCTGTCAGGTTAAGGTAGAGTCTGGGGTTCATGATGTGGAGATTCTAAAGTTAATTTCTATCTAGATTCTTCATTCCACACCTCTTTGTTAGATATTCAATACAAGCTTAAGTTTGTTTATTGGTTAGGGTCCTCCCAAATAACAAATGAATATCATTGCAATCCAGTGAAGAGATAGAGTAAGTAGGATAGGTGGTTGCAACTTGTGCAGGTTGAGTTTCCCTCCTATTATTCAGGTTAGGGATTGGTTGTGCAGACAATTGAAGTCTAGGAGGGTTAGATATTAGCACTTGCAATTGTGGAGGAGGAAGGAGTTGCAAGTGAGGTTGTACAACAAATTGTGAGGGTGCTCCATAGGTAGGATACCTCCACCCTAGTTTCCAACGCTAGTTTGGGGAAGGAGGAGCCCATGATTATGTTGGCAGATTCCACGACTATGAGTTCTATTACGTATCAGGGTTACTCCAATAAGAATTATTATAAAACTAAGATTTTCCTTGGACCACACTTGGAGGTCTGCACTGCCATGGTTTCTTTGGAGCCATAAAGTACAACTTCTCTTGCTCTTTCACTTCTTCATGTACAACCTTCAAACCAGGAAAATACAAGCAGTTATCAGTGTTATTGTAATTCCCACAGAGAGCAAAAATATCTACCTGATTCACTCGACATTCCCTAAGTGGATGTCATTTTCAACATTTTGGATGGAAGATATCCAAAGCCACTTCTACTTCCTCCTTTTTCTTCTTAATATCCAATAAATCCAATTGAGAACCCAAGGAACTGAGCAGGTCAGTTTTGAAGCTATCCAATAAGTTCCAACTCAGCTTTGGTTACTTTATTTGCGACAACCTTAGTATTTCTTGCCATCATTTGTCATGGTCCTTTGCTTGCTTTGGATGCTATTCGAGTTTATCTTCGACACATTTTTATGATGCCATTATATTCTAGCTGAGAAACATCTCCTCCACCCATCATGTGTAGGAGATCCACACACTTGTCTCAAATTCCTTGTAACAACAAAATTCAATGTGTCTAAGGGGTCAAGTCTTCTTGCCTTTCTTTGCTCAACTTGTAATTAAATATCTCAACATAAATCCTCAAGACTTTAATCTTACTCTTGGGTCATTCTAGAGACATCCTCTCTTCTTTCCATTTAGAATGACATTGGAATATTTTTTTTCTTTTTTCCCTCTATAATTTAATGATTGCAATCACATTTTTTCACGTATTTCTTATTTTTTGTGTAGAGAGTTCCATCGAAAGTATGCAACATGGGTACTCCTTGAATGAAGAATTAAATTTCGCATGCAACAAGTGTTCCCGCTCGAAATTTGAATAAAACCACAGGGAGATAAGTTGAAAATACGAGTTGAAAAAGTAGTTTTTTTATTTTATTATTTTTTAATCTTTTTACCTTTTTACTCCAAAAATGGTGAATCATCTTCCATGTTTGACATCATCATATTGAGTTATATTGGTTCTTATAAAGTTGATTTTGGTTGTACATTTTCATTTTGAGACCCATTTTAGACCTCAAAATTTGTCTAATGCAATGCTAACTTGGTCGAGGCTCATGAACTGACATAATGCCACATATTTCAATGCGAAGGGAAAGAGATTTAGCTTCTAAGCATTGGTTACATAATCATAGATTCAACAAAGGACATCAAACTCAAAAAGAAGGTATTATGGTCTTCCTTAGAGAGACCATGGAAGTTCAACAGTGAAGAGTGAGGAATGTTCTTCATTTTAGCATCCGAGTCCATTTCCGTGATGGGGAATCCGAAGGAGTCAAATTCTTAACAAGCTGGTGTGCCATCTCTTCTAAAGGAGTATTTTCTTCTTCTAAAGGTTCCTTTAAAGATTCAGGAAAGCTCTTGCTTTCGAGGTGGTACTCCTTAGAAGGAAAAGGTTCACTTTTTGAAGGGTTCTAATCATTGAAGTAATTTTCAAGAAGTTATTGCTCATTATCTATAGAGCTCTGCCTAATGAGTTCGAAAGATGGACTATCCAGAATCAATTCTAATGTTATATCAAAGATCTATTCAACTCCAGCTTTTTGTGCAAGGCTTTGAACCGTGGAAGTAGAAGGTCCAGGCTTCTTTTTGGCAAGAGAGCTTGCTATTGGTGTCAAGTAATTTTGTTGACCTTGTTCCTTTCCCTTTTGCAAATGTCCTACAATGTTAGTATGGGGGGTTTTCTTGATAAATCTACCAAGTTGGTCCCTACTCCTAGGAATCTAACAAGTCATACTTAAAGATAAAAGGTTAGAATAATCAAATCTTAAAATTTTGAAAATCAACAAATAAATCCACACAAAAGTTGACACAAACTTGATTGTACTATTGACAATTCCTCATCAATGGCACAAAAAATAATGGGCTTTTAAATTAATTATAATTATTTTAATGAACAATTGATCAACTGTGCATTTAAATTGTTAATCTAAGGTTTGTTTGAAAATTTGCACTGTTGCGCACATTCTATGCTAGTGTAATTTGTTATGTGTCATGAATCTCTAGTAACATAATGGTTGTCACACTTCAAGATATATATTCTTTCATAGGTCAATAATCTAGCAAAACAAACCACACTTGTGGGAAATAAAGCACACTTGTAGGAAAGTTTATTGCAGGAAAAGTAAATCACACTTGCAGAAAAGGAAACACACCAATTACTAAGAGTGACATGTTCTAACATGAAGGTTTCTTAGTTTTTTGTAACAATGATGCAATGGCACATGCCTAGGATGCAATGTATGATAAACAAACAACCTAGAAATAATATTCAAACAAGATACAATTCTCAATTGTAAGATATTGTTGAAAACAAAATAAAAGTAAGCTTCAAACGAGTTGCAACAACAACCAAATTTTCTAGAAAAACACAAATCAATCTGCAAACCGTTAATCCTATGATTAGTCCCTAGAATTACGTAACCCGGAGTTGCAGTAGCAAGTAATGTGATTACAACATTAACAAATATTAGAATTGTAACATAAGGAAATTAATTGTATTGTAGCAAAAGGAAACTATGAGTTACAACAAAAGGACATTAATCAAAGTTACAATGGAATGTAAATCAATTAACTACAATGTAACTAATTGTAATTTAACCAGAATTGTAAGGCTAATCTACTTGCTAATGCTAACTAGTTGTACCAATCTAAGGAGGGGTCACTACTTCTTTAGATGAGATATCGTAACACCTTCAATCACATGATCACAAGATAGATATTGAACAAGTGGAACAGAGGAATATTTCGACTACAACAAACAAAAGATCTTACAATAGTTAAAATTAATTTCTTTTGTTCTCCTCTCCCGAGCTTCGAAGGAAGTTGGTTATATATACAAATATGCCAATGTCTAAACCGAGTGATAGATTATATGACCAACTTGAGAAAATAAGGTGACACATCTTGTTACAAAAATATATTTAGAATTTGGTACAATTTGGGAAAAAGATGACTTAGGTTAGTTGGGCATTATTGGTAGTTGAGTTTTTCTTCATGATTGGTCACCCACTTTCTTCCATCACCTTCAATTGTGAGAAACACATGTTTGTTGTATAGCTAGAGCATTGACTGTCCAGTTATCGTAGTGTGCCAAAGTTGTAGCGATGTAAAGTCAATTCATTCATGAGTTGCAACAACTTCATTGGTCCTGGATGAATTGCAACATTCCCTTCAGTGATCATGCTGGAGTTGCGACGTTGTAGAGAAGTTTCAACAGTGGGATGTGTTATATTCTTTCCACGACTAGCCCACCTAGTTAACTGGGGGGCAAAGCCCCCCCTTTGTTGCGTTGATTGTGCAGTGGGGGGGTCACAGGGGGTTTGAGGGGAGCAAGTAGCCCCCCTCTACAGGGTCTAGGGCAGCGCCTCGGGGAATTTTTTTTGGCATCCTATACTAGGTGGGACAAACCTACCTATGGTTTTGTGCATAGTTTTAGCACATGGTTTTGGGTGCAATGGTTTTCAGTCCATGGTATTGGATGCTTTGGCATGTATATATATGTATTGTAACATTCAAAGGAACATAATGAAAAATCAAGCTGGTAGTCCCGGTTTTGAGATCCAAGGGAAAATCTCTGTGTATATGTCTTATGCTCTCGCATTGTTTATTTTCTGTTCTTAGAATTCCTAAGCAGGTAATTTCTGTACGGGGTTAAAACCCTCATTTGGTATCGAAGCTATTTTGGCTTAAAGGGGATGCGTTTGTTGCTAAGGGGTTTCGCTCAGGCCTGTGGTGGACCCTGTTCAGTGGGAAATATGTGGGATCAATTCTGGTGGTGAAAGAAGATGGCGAGCAGTGGAAAGATAGAGATCGAGAAATTTAATAGTCAGAGTTTTGAGTTATGGAAACTTAAGATGAAGGATCTGTTGGTAGATAAAGATCAGTGGATCGCGGTAGATATGGGTACTAAACCAATGGGAGTGTCCGATGAAGAATGGAAGAAGTTGGATCGAAAGGTAAAGAGCATAATATGATTGTGTCTCAGATTCAGTATTATTGAATGTATTAGGGGAAGCTACAATGAAGGCTTTGTGGGTCAAGTTAGGGACTTTTTACCAATCTAAGTCTCTGGTGAATAAATTGTTATTACAAAAAAAGATGTATAACTTGAAGATGAAAGATGGAGACTCGGTGAAAGAGCATCTGAATGCATTTAATATTGTGGTAAGTCAGTTATTGTTTGTTGATATTAAAATTTCAGATGAAGATAAGTGCATCACTTTGTTGTGTTCTCTACCAGATTCGTGGGATAGTCTGGTTATTGCAATAGGTAGCAATGCAACTGCCTTGCTCTTTGATGAAATAGTCTCATCCTTGCTGACGGAGGAGATGAGACGGAAAAATATGGAGAGCCAGAATGGTGATGCCTTGTCTATATGAGGATGGTACTAGAACAGAAACAAAAATAAGTCATCGAGTGGGAGATCTAAATCTCCAGGAAAACCTGTAAAGGTGGTGTGCTGGAAATGTGGAAAGGAAGGGAACTACAAAAGGGACTATAAATTTAAAGCTCCTGACAAAGGTAATGGATCTGATGATGCTCCTTCTACAGAGGTGAAAACTACCTTAGATGAAGGTGGGGATGTGTACTTAGCTTCTTCAAGTACACGTGTAGATCATGAGGCATGGTTGATTGACTTAGGTGCATCCTTTCACTTCACTCCCCATAGAGAGTGGTTCTATGAGTATGAGAAATATGATGGTGGTGATGTCTTCTTGGGGGATGACATGAAGGCTAGAATTGTTGGTCGCGGAAAAGTCAAGTTGAAGTTGCAAGGTGGAAGGATTAGAACACTTCTGGGTGTTCTGCATATTCCTGCATTAGCCAGAAATCTAATTTCTGTAAGCAAGCTGGATGATGCAGGTGTAAAAATAGTGTTCGCAAAAGACACCTGCAAGATGGTTCGAGGAGCACTGGTATTGATGTGGGGAGTTCAGATTGGAACTCTGTACAAGATGCAAGGTAGCACTGTTATTGATGGGTGCAACGGTTCTGTGGTTCTTGAAAGTGGAGCATAAAATCTAGAGGTCTCTGGAGAAAAGACCATGCTATGGCATCAAAGGCTTCAAAATATTGGAGAGAAGGGCCTTCAAATAATTCATGGTAAAGGTATGGTAGAAAGTATGACTAATAGCTCTTTGGATTTTGATTTTTGTGAAAATTGTGTATATGAGAAGCAGAATCGGGTGAGTTTCCCCTTTGGTGGTAAGAGGGCGAAACATATATTAGAGCTTGTGCATAGTGATGTGTTTGGACCTGTGAAGGTTCCATCACTGGGTAAGTCTGTGTATTATGTATCATTCATAGACGACTTCTCAAGGAATACATGGATATATTTGCTCAAGAAGTAATATGAAGTCTTTGATAGGTTTAACGAATTTAAGGCTCTGGTGGAAAACTAGACAGAGAAGAAGATAAAGGTGCTAAGGACAGATAACGGTGGAGAGTTTTGCAATAAGGAATTTGAAGAATTTTGTAAGAAGTGTGGTATAGCACGACAGAAGATTACTCCATTCACACTTGAGCAAAATGGAGTTGCAGAAAGAATGAACAATACGTTGATGGAAAGGGCAAGAAGCATGCTCAGTGGTGTCGGGTTAGGATAGAAATTCTGGGTAGAGGCGGTGGAGACTGCATGTTACCTGGTCAACATATCACCTTCCTCAGTGTTGGAGGATAAGACTCCACAAGAGGTATGGACTGGTAAGAAATACTCTCTTTCAAATCTGAGGGTATTTGGATGCGATGCATATGTACGCGTTCCAAAGGAGAAAAGAACAAAGTTAGATACTAAATCTGAAAAGTGCATCTTTATTGGGTATAAGGATGGTTTAAAGGGTTATAAGATTTGGAACCCAGTAACAAGGAAGGTTGTTTACAACCAAGATGTGGTGTTTAGAGAGGTGAAAACTTTTATTAAACATGAAGTCCCATCAAAGGAACCTGAGAATATAGAGTTTGAGCTAAAGGAGGAAGAATCAAACTCTACAACAGAAAAGGAATTAGAAGATGAAGAGCCACAAAATCTGGGTGTGAGAAGATCAGTTTGAAAAAGAAGGCAACCATAAAGGTATAATCCATCTGCTTTCTGTTCAAATTTTGCTTTATATATTACTGATGATGATCACAGAACTGTGAAGGAAGCAGTAGATTTAGAAGATGGCAAACTCTGGAAGGAGGCCATGGTTGATGAAATGGCATCTTTGCACAAAAATGAGGCTTGGGATCTGGTGGAGTTTCCAGGTGAAAGGAAACCCATTGGCAGCAAATGGGTGTTCAAGAAGAAGACAAATGCAGAAGGAAAGGTGGAGAAATACAAAGCTTGGTTGGTAACAAAAGGTTATTCTCAGGTGTCGGGAATTGATTTTCGTGATATTTTTTCCCCTGTTGCCAAGGTAGCTTCTATTATATTACTTTTATTTGTTGCTGCTACTTTTGATTTTGAGGTAGAACAAATGGATGTGAAGACAACATTTCTTCATGGGGATCTGGAAGAAGAGATCTACATGAAGAAACCTGAAGGCTTTACGATGAAGGGTAAGAAAGAACTAGTATGCAAGTTAAAGAAGTCTATGTATGGGTTAAAATCATCACCAAGGATGTGGTATCAGAAATTTGATACATTTATACGGGGATTTGGCTTCACTAGAAGCAAAGAAGATCAATATGTGTATTTTAAATTAATTGTTGACTGTGTTTTTATCTGGTCTTGTATGTGGATGACATGTTGCTGGTTGGAAATGACAAATAAATTATCCAGAATTTGAAGACCCAATTGTCCTCCAAATTTGACATGAAACATCTTGGTGCTGCAAGCCATATTTTGGGCATGGAAATTAAAAGAGATCAGGCAAAGAGGAAGCTCTGGTTAAACCAGAGGAAGTATGTTGAGACAATATTGCAGAGGTTTAATATGCAGGATAGTAAACCGGTGAAGGTTCCTATTCCTGTAGGTGTAAAGTTATCTGTTGAATAGTGTCGCAAGACATAAGAAGAGGAAGAGGACATGTCCCGTGTTGCATATGCAAGTGTAATCGGTAGCCCGATGTATGCGATGGTCTGTATTAGACTAGACATTGCACTTGCAGTGGGAGTATTGAGCAGGTTTACGTGAAAACCAGGGAAGGAGCATTGGACAACAATGAAGTAGGTTTTCAGGTATTTGCATGGAACTAGTGATTATGGTTTGTGCTATCAAGGAAGAATAGGATTGGACAAAGTTTTGGATGTTCTTGGCTTTGTTGATGTAGACTGGGCTAAAGATCTGGATCAAAGAAGGTATACAAGTGGGTATGTGTTTAACCTATTTGGAGGTGCAGTCAGTTGGATGAGTAAGAAACAATTTGTAGTGGCACTATCAACTACAGAGGCAAAATACATGGCAGCCACTCATGCAAGCAAGGAAGCAGTTTGGTTGTAGAGATTGTGTTCAAGTATGGGGTTAGTGTAGGGAGCTATAAGAATAGACTGTGATAGCCAAAGTGAAATTTTCTTGGCAAAGAACCCTGCTTACCATTCAAAGACAAAGCACATTGATGTTCAGTATCATTTTGTGAGG
>APFE030240969.1:10101-24184 GCA_000404065.3 Pinus taeda | reverse complement strand
TGATATTAAATATCCTTCTTGTTTCGTGCAAGTCAGTGGAAGATCTGGGGATGAAAGCGCTGAAATCACCTCTGATAGAGTATGCACCTCTAATAGAGTATGCGCCTTACAAAGTGTCAATTCTGAAAGCCGTGAAGCCCATCGCGTTGAGCTACTGTAGTGTTTTTTTCCCACCAACCAATGGATATTAAATTGGAGTGATAATGATGAAATCTGTAATGATTTTCTTAAATAATTTGGTGTCTAATCTGTAATTCTTTTGTGGTAATCTGAAAGTGAAAGAGGAATTTGATGTCCAATCTGTAATGCTCTTCTTACCATCAGTAAGTGGAGAAGAATTTGATTCCGAAATTCTCATTTCATAATGTCAAAGAAAGATTTTGATATGATACACATACAAACTAATTGGTATTAATCCCTTGTCAGATGTAATCAACTCTCCATTCAACAATAATTTTCTTTTTAGATGATACTTCATTTAAAAATCTGTAGGCATCCATCCCCATATCCGCCATAACATAGATATCCTCTTGCACAACTTATTGATCACATGATTATACACAGTGCATTACTTCTAACATGGGTGTTTTTGGATCTGGTTGTAGGGAGGCTCACCCTGTAACGATGATATTGGTCTTCTACAACGTCTGCGTAGAGATGATTTTAGGAAGGAAGAGACAGGTGATTGGTTATTGTGTGGAAGGCCAACCTTATATTGACTGTGGGCACTATTGTAAGACATTGACGACTGTAGAAGATTGACACCAACAACAATTCGAGTTCGCACAAGTTGTTATGCTCTTGACTTGTGAGAAGATACTAGAATACCAAATACATGAAGAAATATAACCTAGAACACAGAACAATGAGAAATAACAACATGCATTTTATTATTCAGAAAGGAAAGCAATGTTCACTTGCCTCTTTGAGGGGGAAACCTCCTATAGAGCAAGGCTCGATTACAAAATAAGACACGATGCTCCTCAATGGGGAGTCTCTATCCTTTATATAAGATTCATACATGCAATACCATGGTTCAGTACCATGGTTCTTATTAATACCGTCTATCTAATACCATGGCCCATTTGAAACTAACTGTGGTCCCTTCTTTAAATGCAGGTCAACCACTTACAATTATTAATATGGGATTTATTGACTCTTTAACTAACTATAACTATGACTCGACCCTATTACATAAATAAGGGGGTTAGGGTTGGACCCTAACATGCCCTCCCCCATAAAAATAGCCTTATACTCAAGGCTGAAGCTGTGGAAACTGCTGCAGAATAGTGGTTGGTTCCCAGCTCGCATCTTTTGGAGAGGTGTCTTTCCACTTGACGAGGACTTCCTTGATCATGCGGCTGTGCGGGTGCCATTCTCGCGTGTCAAGAACCTATTCAGGTTGGAGCCAGATTAAACCTTCTTAATCCAATTTCAGTAGACTGGTTTAAATTCTGCAATTGTTCCCCACCACTTTGGCATGAGACATGGAAGACGGGATGGATTTTTGTAGTGAGTGGCAAGGCTAGCTTGTAGGCTACTTCTCCGATGAGCTAAAGTATTTGCATAGAATTTTGGAGATAATTTATGAAAACCTTGCCTTTGAGTGATGTTTGCTTATATGGTTGCAACCTCAAGAATACCTGATCCCCTTCTTGAAATGTGTGCTCTGAACGATGTTGGTCTGCTTGTTGCTTCATGCGATTTTGAGCTTGATGGAGATTATCTTTGAGGTGGGCAAGCATGGTTGCACCATTCTGTAGGACTTGATCCAACGCTTGTACCTTGGAGACTCCCGAGATATAAGAAGTAGGGGAAGGGGTGAGTTGACCATAAACTGCTTCATATGGAGTCATCTTGGTGGTGGCATGATAGTTAGTATTATACCACCATTCGGCTAGAGGTAACCATTGTACCCATAGATGTTTCTTTTCTGAAGTGAAACACCTGAGGTAGGTCTCCAGACATTTGTTGACTGCTTCAGTTTGACCATCCATTTAGGGATGATAGGAAGTACTAAGTTGTAGTTGGGTACCTTGTAGCCTAAAGAGTTCCTACCAAAAGTTACTGGTGAAGATCGGGTCACGATCAGACACAATGGAAGTGGGCTTGCCATGCAATTTGAAGATCTGGTCCATGAAAGATTGAGCCACCAAAGCGGGTGTAAAAGGGTGGGGTAGGGCGCAAAAATGAGCATACTTAGAAAGTCTGTCCACAACCACCATGATGACTTACTTTTTGCCTCACTTTGGAATACCAGTAATGAAATCCATAGAAACCTTCGACCAGATTGAGGCAGGGATGGGAAATGGCTGTAAAGTGCCTGGGGATTTGACTGTTTCTCCTTTGTGGCGCAGACGCACATCACACTCAGCTACAAAAGTAAGAATGTCCTTTTTCATGCCTGTCTAAAAGAATGAACGCCAAGTGCAAGCATAAGTCTTCTGAAAGCTTGAATGGCCTGCAGTGGGAGATAAGTGCAACTCTGCCAAAATGCGACTTTTGAGGGTGGATGTTGGTGATATCACTACTTTGTCCTTGTAGCGAAGAATCTCATCTTGCCAAGAGTAGCCTGCTGTGGAATTTGGATCTGCCTTCAATTTATTAATGAGTTGAGAGAGCGAAGGATGTGAAAACCATTCCTTACGAGCCTCTTCAATCCACTCTGGAATGGGAAGAGAGGTTGCTAGTAGGGTGCTTTCCTCCTCAAATTGGTGTGATAAAGCATCTGCTACAACATTTTTGTGCCCTTTCTTGTAAATTATCTCATAATAATATCCCACCATTTTGGCTAGCCATTTATTTTGTTGTGGCGAGGATAGGCGTTGCTCCAAAAAAATATTTAAGGCTTTGATGGTCTGTGCGGATTTGGAAACACCGCCCCAATAAGTATGGTCACTAGGTATCCACAACATGTAAGATGGCCATCATCTCCTTCTCATAGGTAGATTGTCCCAAATTTGTTCCACTTAGTTGTTGGCTAGTGAAGGCCAAGGGTCAACCTTCCTGCATTAAGACAACCCCAATCCCTGTACCTAAAGAATCACATTCAATCACAAAAGATTTGGTGAAGTCGGGTAGTGCTAATACGAGAGTGGAACACATGGCATGTTTGAAAGCTATAAATGCCTGTTGCGCTTCATCATTCCAGAGGAATGAATTTTTCTTGAGAAGGTGAGTGAGGGGTCTAGCAATGTAACCATAATTACAAACAAATTTGCGATAGTAGCCAACGAGACCCAAAAATCCTCTCAAACTCTTCAAGGTCTTTAGTTGAGGCCAATCCTGCATTGCCTGGATCTTTTTGGGATCCACCCTGACACCTTCATGCCACAAAATGTGGCCCAAATACTTGACTTCTTTCATGCCAAAAGAGTACTTGGACAATTTGACAAATAATTTATGCTTCCAGAGCAGTTGCAAGAGCAGGCCTACATGCTGAATATGTTTTTCCCAGGTGAGGCTGTAGATGAGGATGTCATCAAAGAAATAAGGACAAATTTTATGAGATATGGTTTGAGTAGGTGATTCATGAGGCTCTGAAAAGTGGATGGGGCATTACAAAGACCAAATGGCATGACTAGGAATTCATAAAAGCCTTCATGAGTTTTGAAAGCAGTCTTTGGAATGTCTACTTCTTTCATGCGAATATGGTGATAGCCCAAGCGAAGGTCAAGCTTAATAAAGAATTGAGCCCCATTTAGTTCATCCAGCAAATCATCAACAACCGGGATGGGAAATTTATCTTTGACTGTCAACTTGTTGAGGGCCCTGAAGTCTGGACACATACACCATTCCCCATATTTATTGAGCACCATGACCATAGGTGATGAATAAGGACTAATGCTAGGACAAATGCCGTTGGCTTCCAGTATTTCCTTAATGATTTTTTCAATTTCATTCTTTTGGGTGAAAGGATATCTATATGGGCACACATTTGGTGGTTGTGCCCCTAGGACCAAAGTAATGCTATGATCATGTTCCCCTCTTGAGGGTGGAAGCTCATGAGGCTTGTCAAAGACCTGGATATGGTTGTTTAAGACTTGTTTCATCTCAGGATGAATATCAAGAGAAGTGGGCTCGAAGGCCTGGATGGCATTAAATTGGGCTATAACTCCATGGTGGCCCTTTTTTAACAACTTTTCCATCCTATGCGAGCTGATGATAGAAGGAGCACCTACCTGGAGTCCGCGGAGGGTATGCGTGTGGTCATTCTGCTTAAAGCTCATATATAACTCCTGGAAATCCATTGTGATTGGGCCAAGTGTGTGGAGCCATTCAACACCCAAGACAATGTCACACCCACCCATGCTGATGGAAAACATGTGGGTCTTTAGGTGATAATCCCCCATCTGAAGTTTGACATTTTCACAGCTGCCATCACATTTCATTGTCCCCCCATCCGCAATCTCGACCTAGAAATTAGAGACTGCTCTGACAAAACAATGCACTGCTTCGGCGACTCTTTGATGGATAAAGTTATGCGTACTGCCACTATCAATCAAGACTACTACAGGGCGATGTTTAATAAAACCTCCGATTTTGAGAGTTTGGGGAGAAGAAATGCCTGCCAAAGCATGGAGAGAGCTAACTGGTTCTTCTAGTGTAGCTGGGAGCTCATTGTCAGGCTAGTTGTCCTCATCTTCCTCCTCCAGTCCCTCAAATGGTTGGGCCTCCTCAGATGAATTGTGATTAGTAGCATCAATTTGAAATAATTTGGGTTACTTGCATTTATGCCCAGGGGAGTATTTCTCATCACAGTAGTAACACAATCCTTGCTTTCTTCTTTCAGCCATTTCCAATGGTGACACCTATTGGACCTTAAGTGTTTGTGTAGTGCTCGGAGCCTGGGTGGGGTGTCCCTTGGCTAGGAAATTTAGACGATTCGACTAGGCCGCTAACGTGCATTCTACTTCACGAGCTATCGTGCAAGTTGTCAGCCATGTGACTAGGTGGTGCACCCGGACATGGGCTTGTATGGCGTCTTTGAGACCACTGATAAATCATTCCAAGTAGAATTCATTTGCTAGACCTCCTGTGCGAAAGGCTAATTCTTCAAAAGTTTTAATATATTCTTGTACTGTGCCTGTCAATTTGAGCTTAGTAAGATGACCCAAAAAGTTAGATTCATGATCAAAGCGATCAGAAACGGCTTTTGAGAATATCTGCCAAGTCATTGGCCTTGCATAGCATCGTTGATGCCATTTATACCATTGCCATCTTTCTTGGTCCAAGTAAAGGATTCCCACACTTAGCTTAGTCTCATCATCTCTGATGTGATTCAATGTGAAATATTGCTCCATTTGTGATAGCCATATGGCTGGATGGAGCCATCAAATTTATACATGCCCAGCTTAGGTGGTCGAGGGTGGGACTGTTGGTGGTTTCCATAGAAGTGAAGAGAATGGCTAGATTCTCCCTCATGGTTTTCATTAAAAGCATATGCCTCCGATTGTAACCCCAACTTTCCCTTTGTGATTGTGTCACTTAAGGAATGGATTTGCTTCATTAATTCATCCAAATTTTTTTCAAGGGTGTCTATCTTCTCATTGGCCATAGCTTGAGCTCTAGTTTGTACCATGCACAGATCCGGTGCACTTTTCGTTACTGGAAAAAAAATATGGGACCACCCAAAAATTTGAAGCTGACAAGTGAATGGTACCACCTTGCTTAGCCCATTGTCTTGATTTTTTTTTTTACTCGGAATAGAGTTTTACTCACTGCAGTAGCCAATTCTCAGAAAATTTAATCCTGACCAATGTCATGTAAGAATGATCACCCCAACGTATAGGAGCCACAAGCCTCCCTGCACAAATAGTCAGATCTGTCTGCGAAACCCTCAACTATTGAGTGTGAGTAGGAATGTGGCAGCGATCGAACCCCCGCTGCTAGATCTGAATGGTGGATCTAATTGTTGCTGTTGCGACAGAACCCAACCTGCTAGGTCTAATCTGGGAAATAAGACGATGGGTGATCTGTAGAGAGACAAGGGAACTACTGTCTCAAGGAGTGTCAAGTGCTACAGATCACAATATACATAAGGGTCCAACAATAGTACTCGGCCCAATCTTTCAGGGCACTAACTAAGGAGGATCAACCATACCCTTAAACGTACTACCCGACTTCCCTATCGTACGTGCGAGTAATCTCCCCGAGTTCTGTTCTCAGTGTACTGTAGTAGCAAGATAGCCGATGGTTTATCTACATCGAGATTTTAGGTGAGCCTAGGGGGCTTTCGATATACCCAGAGGGTACGTGGAAGACAGTCCGTGCACGATTCTGTCTAATGTGCTACTACTTGAAGGGGTACCCACAGGGGTTACAAGGGAGTCCAACAAGCGTGACCACCTCTTGTATTTCTTGCATGCATGTCTCCCCAAATCCACAGGTTTATGCGCTCAACGACAAATCCCGTGGTTTAAAGACGTCGGAACAAAAAAAAAATCCGCTAAAAATGGAGATCCCACCGGCCTTGGAAAGTGCTCTAATACAACTTGTTATGCTCTTGATCTGCGAGAAGATACTAGAATACCGAATATGCAAAGAAATATAACCCAAAACACAAAACAATGAGAAATAACAACATGTATTTTATTATTCAGAAAGGAAAGCAATGTTCACTTGTCTCTTCGAGGGGGCAACTTCCAATAGAGCAGGGCTTAATTACAAAATAAGACATGATGCTCCTCAATGGAGAGTCTCTATCCTTTATATAGGATTCATACATGCAATACCATGGGTCAATACCATGGTTCTTATTAATACCATCTATCTAATACCATGGCCCATTTGCAACCAACTGTGGTCTTTGAAAGCTAAAAAGCTTGTTTTTAAAATGTAATCGCTATTTTTCAGACCCCTCTTAAAACTATAAATTATAAAATCATCCTGCATATTTAGTTATAAGTGGTTCTTTATAGGAGTTAGTTGATTAATTCAATGTTTTTTTAACCTCAAGTGTCACAAGGGTTTCTGTTTCTCTATTGGAGTCGTAAGTATGTTTTTTTAAAGTAATAAAGTGTTTTTTTTTTAGGGGGGAGCGCAGATTTTTTGAAGCAGGTATGATCAATATTAACAATTTTATGATATGCTTAAATTTCTCAAATTGATTGGAAAGAATTACTTGGAATGGAAATAGAAAATGGAACAATTCCTTTCAAATCATGATATTTGAGACTTAGTCATAGGAGAAATTCAAAAACTAGATGCCATTACTAATTATTTCCAAAAGAAACACAAAAATATAGTATTATATTTTAGTTTGACTCTTGAGGTTAACATTCTTGTCACATTAGAGTCCTTAAAACTGCTATTGAAGTATGGAATATATTAAACATTATACAATAAACATTGATGGATGAAAAACATGGGTTGCTCTAGAAAGGTAAAATCAGTACCAAATTTATGAAAATATGTATCCCACACATTGGCTCCTCTCCTATCTTCTACTGCACCCTAGTACTACAAAACAACATACCATTTAATAATGCTTCAGACTCACACTTGTCATCAAGGTAGAGTTGCAAAAAATGATTTAAACTTGAAATGATGAGAAGGCCATGCCAAATACAAATTCAGGGGGAAAACTCCTATTGTTGAAATCCAATATCAAGTTTGGACAACTTTGGGCTTCCAATATTTGTAGCTTAGTTAACAAAAGAACGTTTTCTACTACGCATAACAGGGAAGTGCTCATCTTTGGCGTCTACAATCTAATAATATTGTGGTGAAGCAAATTTATTGAATGGATTCCGAAATCAAATCATGACACAATTTTTATTGAGGGTGTGGACATTCTCAAAGATCGAGCTTGACACCTGTTGTGGTGGCGCTTTCAAGGATTCTGGGTGCCGAGGCCATGGCCACACCCCAATTGAGCTCAGTCTCATCCATTTTCGGGAAGGTTGTGATCCATGTTGTGATCTATTTGATGATTGACATTGGGATTTATTCTGGTGGGCTTCAACTTTATCCACATTTATCGACATTCTGCTTAGCGGTGATTCGTAAAAAATAGTCAAAGAAAGTCACATGTCCCTCATCGAGAGTCTTTTTCTAGGAGCTTCTCTTTACTAATAGTGATGTTGGCATTATGACACAGATTTCGCACTATGACACAAGTTTTTTCCTTGATGGAAACTCACTCAGATGACAGATCATAGTTCAGACTCACAGAATGAAGAAAGAGAGGTATACGCAGGTTCCTCATTTATCAATCCGCGTGTACATGCGGGGTCGCAGACCAAAAGGAGCATATAACGTACACACACACTTTCACGGAAGGAAAGGCGTGTACATGTTGGAAAACTTAGTTTTGGTCCGTGGTATTTGGTCCATGGTATTTTGATCCATGGTATTGGTCCAAGATATCTTGTCTGAAGTGTTGACCCCAGGTATTTGGTCCAGGGTATTGGTTCTAAGTGGTTTTGGTCCATGGTATTGAGCAAGGCATAAGACTATAAAAGGAGGAGAAGATCATTAGGCAAAAGCACTCAAGTATTGAATACGTGATAAAGAGCAAGATCCAGAATACAGGTTATTGGGTTATGGTGCATAGCTGGATATGAATCAAGAATGAACCTTAGCGCTTGATGAAGGATAAGTTCTAATGATGGGTTAAGATCTTAAGGCTTGAAGTGAAGTATCTTTGTGTGGTTTTGATCTTTTATCTGAATAATTGGCGCATGTTGTAATCTGTAAATATGATGATCTAGGTATAATTGATGTCTGGAATTGTTGTAAAGTTTAAATCATCATTTATAGATCTGTACGGAGGTTCACTTTAGAAAAGGTGCGTATACACGCTGGTTCTACATATCAAAGCAATGTATACATCTTAAATTTGATTTGCAGATCCGTACGCAGGTTTGCCTTGAGAAAAGTGTGTATGCACGCAGGTTCGACACATTGAAGTATCGTAAATATGCTTTAGCTACTTATGTTTGTTGTTGCAGTGTTCTGGGTTCTGGCTTGGGTTTTGCTTACTGTATTCTGGTTATAACATTTTGAAAAGTGATTTATTGATTCAATTGAGGTTGGTGCAAAGGAGATTGGTTGATGCAGATATATTTGATGTTTGAATGATGTTATTTATGGATCCAGTATGAAAATTTATGAAAAGTGGTCCCTGGAAGAAAAGAGAAGGTTGTAGCCTTCTGTAGGTTGGCACCTACACACTAGTAAACATATCAGCTAGTACAAGAGCTAGGGGGTTGTAGCTCCCTTCTAGGAGAAGCTGGAGAATGAGAGAAGGTTGTAGCCTTCTGCAGGTAGAAGCCTGCATACTGGTATAAGACTGCACCAGTACAAAAATTGTAAAAAGAAGTTTCTTATTAAAAAGAAGGTAGAGACGATTGCAGCAAGTGGTTTTCACCCACATTGGGTTTCCACCTTATATCTTGTGTTCATGTGTGTGATTGTCTGTTCTGTTTTTACTGCAATTGGTTACTGTTTATATGGTTCTAATGCATTGATTAAAGATCAACATATGATGAATTAAATGAATCATAAATTTGCAGGATATACGCTAGTTGCCTTAAATACAGTTGCGTATACATGCAAGTTCCATTAACTGAAGTAGCGTATATGAATCTGATTATGGAAATGAGATATTATTGACTTGCTAATACTGTTTCACCCCCCCTCTCAATGTTATTTCCAACAAGTGAAACCCAATTCAAACTCATTAAGTTCTCCAAACAATATATCTCCTACTAGCAGCCTTGCACTTCTGAAAAAAATTATGAGCTATACAGAGGAGGATGGCATCCAAGGATCGATTGCTCACTACAAGCAATCTCATTCGACTGATCCAAATAATGTGATCGACACCTCCAAATATCTGGAACGATCAACTTCAAATCCAGAAGGATATGTGAGTTGTCATAGGTAAATAAATATAATATTTTTATAATTCATTTAAAATTTGAAAATTTTTAATAATGAAAATATTTATATTTTATTTATTTCTTTACTTTAAATAAAATTGTGAGTTTTGACAGATTTTGGTAAAAATTTAAATTTGGAATCTTTTAATTTACTTTCTAAATTTTAGATTTTTTTAAAAAATTTATTCTAGCTTATAGAGATTATAGTTGCTGCATTATAAAAATAATGTAAAAATAAAAATAAAAATCTTATTTAACTATGAGATAAGAATGTTAAAATAATATCAAAATAAAAATGTTATGGATTATTGCATTAAAAAATGTATGCAAAATTATATTTATATTTTATATATCAAATATAGTTGAATACAAAATTATTATATATTGTTTGTGCTTTGTGTTAGGTATTTGGTGGATATTAATAACTATTTATAATGTTTTTAAATTTTTGAAATATAATTTAAAAATAGTTTTATTAGTAAAGGTGTTTGTAATAGAAGAGAATAGTTTTTTTTTTTTTAATAACCATTAAATTCAACATGAATAAAAGCCTACTAATATGATAAAAGTAATATTTATTAAAGTAAACATATACCACCATAAAAATTACTTGATAGATTATATGTATGTATGTGTGTATATATATATACTATATATATATATATATATATATTATATAACCTAATTTCAGTAATGAATTAATCGATATTAATAAATTGTAAACCATGACCATTACATTTTCCCTTTTTGTTAACGAAATTATAATAAATTTTACTTAATTAAACAAAAACAACAAATATTTCAATCTCAAAATCTCAATTTCAACATAGATATGATATGTTTTGTTGGACACCTAATCCTAAAGGGTTAGCGTGGAAGCCGAATGGACAAAGCAGTCCAAGGGACCTTGGGATCTGAATCCCAACGGTCACCATATTGTACTATAAATGTACATCTTTTGTGAATAAAAATTGTACTAAATGATTTATCTTTCCTATTGTTTTCCTATTTGTTCTCCCTGACCATGTTTGTTTAACATGGTATCAGAGCGGGCGTATTCCTGCCCTGCACAATTAATTTGAGCCATTTGTTCATGGCCTTTCTATGCAGTTTATTTTTGCCATAAATTTCATGAACATTTATTCAGCGAAATTTTTGCTGCAACCTGTTAAAACTGCTACCTGCCCTGCTGCTCCTCCATATAATTAGCTGCCTTCGTTACTGCGCTCTGTCCGCCACACCTGCGCTACCTTCATTACTGCGCTCAGTCTCTGACATCTCTGACCTTGAAATAGCTGAGGACTGCAACTGCCTGAAGACTGCCTGTGCCTGCATTTGAAACGCCTGGAATTTCAAAACATTGAAACGCCTTGAAGTGGTAACTTATGGCTGTTATGAAGTTTTCTTCCCGCTGGTTGTATTAAATATTTGGTTCGCTGCTTGAATTGAATAAGTGGCTGCTGCTGATTCATTGGTAAATGCTTCATTCCGTGGAACATATATAGTAGTACGATTTTCTAGACTGCTTTCTGCAGATGGATCTGTCTTCATAGGAGGACAGCCTGTGCGACAGCGTCTTGGATATTTTATATCACCGTCACCAAGAATAGGTCTTGCAAGATCCTCACTTTTATCAGCGTTCCCTAAATCATTGGAGAAGAAATTGACGGTGTCGAGGTTGGTGCTACGCCGTAAGAGGAAATGAGGGCATCCTTGAATGTTTTGCTATTATTTGTGGTTAGTATGTTTGTTGGAGCTTGCAGGTTGCAATTTTAGTTTCGCTCTTTTCAAAAGTTTGAACCGTTGTTGTCATATGAACTGGGGCCGCATGTTGTTGAGAATTTGTTACGAAGAAGCAGATAAAACTTTTTCTGCCACAGATTTGTTCAGCGAATGACTGCTCCATAACAATTCTGATGACTGAATATGAAACCACACCCTTGCCGGTCAGATATCAAATCTGGTGCTTTGGACCACTGGGTCAAATTGTCATGTCAATGCCACGCTGATTTTGAGAACTATTGATACAGATTTGATTAGTGAAAAAAAAAAAAAAATGACTGAAAAATTGAAGACCTATTTGTACTTTGCCAAATTCATTTGATTCATAAATAAAGCACGACCGACCTTAGCTCAGTTGGTAGAGCGGAGGACTGTAGTAAAGGAAATACCTTGTCACATGCCATGCCAGCGAACTCATGCATGTAGTTAATGATATCTTCAGAAGTGTTGAAGTTCTGGTAGCTCCATGTTTATTGGGCACTCCTGTTCTCAGTATGGCTTCGATACGTGCACCTCGGACATTAGTAGAGCAGAAAGGAATTTTTTAAGCGCTCCATAACAAGTGCATCTTGCCTCTGTCACACACACATATATAGATCATAAAAGAATCTCCGGAGCTTGGAAATTAATTGTCGTCTTTAACGAAACTAAACTAAGCTTGAGGTGATCTGCACATCGTGAAGAGTAGCTTGACGAACAAATCCTAATTTCCCTTTTGAAGGGCACTGATTCGATACTTCTTCTCCTGGGATTCCACATTACTACTTATTCTACTCTGCTCTTCCTTTATCGCCTCTTGACAAGCACTGATCTCAGCCGTGGAAAAAAAAAAAATTGTTCGCAATAGAGGAGGATTCGAAAGAACGGATGGGGTTTCGGAGGAATTGAATCTATGGGCATGATGATCAGAATTATAAATCGATAGAAATGGATTGGAATTACTCGATATGCTTTCGACATCTAAATTGTTCCCATCATCGTTGTAAGAGAAAAAGGGCGAGTGCAACCAAGAAGGGCTGTTCATCTTAGAGGTCAATCAACCCTTACAAGAGGTTATTTGAAACTTAGGTTAAATTTGGCGACAATTTAGAGACAAGAGAGTGGGTCCTCGATCGCATGGAAGGAGATCAATATTTTATCAGTTCGGGATTTCCAGTTAAGTGCAAAATCTCGGATCGAATCCTGAGAAGCAACCGCGGATCACATTAGCACCTAAAGAAATAAGTTGGGATCTGTAATCAGACTGAAGAATCTCGTCTTTTAGAGGGAACAAAAGGCTGTCAAAGATCACATGAGAAGATTCTAAACAATTCAAATCTATAAAAATACTGGTCGCAACTCAATCTGATGCGACAATGATGAAAATTATTGGGAGAAACTTCGTTGTTTTGGAACTGAGGAAAATGTAATGCAACTTCGTACCAAACCGATGGGAAAGCCTTCGTTTTGAATGATCTAGTCCCTACAAGTTTCAGGTTGATGCTTGGTTGACAGCTATCGGAGCTGATTTTTCCACTTTTCCAGCCAGCATTTTCAAATCGAAAAAGGCACTGAAGCTGAGCAACTACATTTTAAAGGAAGGTGCTATCTGCATGCTGAAGCTATTTGATGAATCTGCTTCTGGTGTTCGTTGTTTGATGAAACGTCAGAGGTTACATTGCATTGTTTTTCCAGCTTTTGAAATTGCAGTAAAAGAAATCCGCATAAGGGAAAAGTGCCAGACCGGGAAACAAGAAGTTTTTTCTGTCTGATATTGTCTTGTCTGAAAGTCCATCTACAGTATCAATTATTTCTTCACAGTTCAATCGGTTCTTTGCTCTAAGGCATTGTAAGTTTGGCTTTGATAGAGAAAGATGCTTACATCAACAATAAAAATCAAAGCAAATTGTTGTAATTTCATACAGAAATAACTATTCCACAGTGCAACTAATGTTCAATTGAGAATGATTTGCTTGTGCCAAAGGTCAGATTTCTGAAGTACCCAACACTTGACTCTGTGAACTATTTATCTTCACTGGTATATCAAACCCCAAAAATAATGGCGAAAATTAATGGCTTATTAGAGTTATTAAAAACTCTAATCAAGTCCACTACGGACAGCACAGTTAAAATTAACAAAGCCTCTCTTTCAGACATTCAAACATGTCTACAATATGCACAAGAAAAGATAGAGTTTTTGCAGCTTGAATCACAGCTACAGCAAGAAGAGCTATATCAAAATAGACACCATTCTGAACCTGTTTTTGTTCAGAACATTGAGACAACCACCCATCAGCAGCAAGTTAATAATGCAACAGTTGTACATGCAGATGCAAAAACTCAGTCTGCACTTCCCAAGCCCATCATCAGACCTTGGAAACAGCTTGTCCACAACAAGCACAGAACCGGTCTTGGATATGAGAAGGACTTGTCCT
>APFE030240967.1:44148-60376 GCA_000404065.3 Pinus taeda | reverse complement strand
GTTTGAGTTTTATACAAAAACTAAGGACCCTTTCTAAATGCATGAAAGGGTCTATAAATACTAATTAAACTAACTAACTACAAAAATAAAATGCTATTAATTGGTACAACTAAATCTTGAGTATCTCCTCCACAATAGGTTTGTTGGTAGTTGGCAACATGATTCATTATTTCGGTTGTTCTCCTTTTGATTTGAGTTGGCAGATTGCAAGCATCGGTTCCAATTCTGGGGGACGACTGAGACGAGAATGGAGTTGAGTTGAGTATGTGGCATCATGGATTTCGGGAATGATACAACTGATCACATTGGTTAAACATTTGAGGGCAGCCCTTTGACTGTATGGTTTTACTAAGAAAAACCAATAGGTATCCCAAGTTAAACTTTGGATGCCAGCGATTAATCTTCCATTCTTCTCCAACTCTTTATTGCATGCTTGCTCCAATGTCTTAGCTGACAGCAATTTACCTGGGGTGCATTGTGAAATCATGTTAGACAGATAAAGAGTGTTATTGATTAGCTCAATTAAATTACTTGTAGATAATCTACATCTGGAAACCTCTCTCTCTACTTTCATCAGTTGTGACTGCCATTCTAAGAAAAGGATCTCCTTGTGTGATTCTAGGATTTTGGGTAGATTTGCTTCCTGCCCCTCATTGGTGTCTTGCCAAGCATGAAAGTTTTTCAGAGTCTCATCGACCTGTTCCAAATCCTGCCTAGCATCAACTGATTTGTCAACTATTGATGCCGTTATATCAAAAAGGGGCTCAACCAGAGAAATGTTATGACATAACAGTCTTAACTGTGTAACCAATGCTTTGTTAATCTATAGCGCTTCGAACCGGAAATATGTAGGTTGCGGAAGACTCTTGAACTTCTCTACATGAAGTGACAGCTGAGCGATTTGCTCATCTTTCATTTTCATCATTAGTTCATTCATTGTCTTTAACCTGGCCAATGCTTCAGATAATTCTTTTTGCTTTTGTATTGCGCTTGAGTCTATTCTCTGTTTCTCTTCAAGCAATTGCTTATTTAATTGATTGTTTAATTGCTGCTGTGTTGATAGTTGCTGTTCCAACTGTTCAATTTCCTGCTATGCTTTGGACACCTGTGATTGTAATGAAACAATGGCTTGGTCCTTTTCTTTAAGTAGATTACTTACTTCTGATGCCTTGTCCATAGTGGCTGCCGAATAAGCTCCGGCATACTGAGAAAGCTTTGTTAGGTCATTGGAACTGTTAAACTCTTCTTTCCACATTACATTAGCTGTCTCTGTTTGTGCTGGAAACAGGGAATATTGATCAAGTCTTCTCCTTTTCTTTTGTCTTTTCACTACATCCCTGTGTTTTGGACTATAAAAGACATCTGATGGAGGTATGTCCTCCACCTACAAAATAATTTGATCGAAGGTATCCTTTGGAATCATTTCTAAATCCGTGCTAGGGGGTAGGCCGCTGGTTCCTTCATTCGGAACTGTTGTTGACGTTGTATCTTGTCCATCTATTACTTTGGGTGTATTGGAACCTTTTGGACCTTCCATATTTCTTATAATGGAGTCAAATTGCTGCCATTCTTGGAGTAGTTTAGGATCAATCCGAGTATCCACATTGATATTTTTGCTGCCCTTATCCTGTTCTTTTTTCTGCTCTTTCTCTTGCTCTTTCTCCTGCTCTTGTTCTTTTCCTCTTTCGATAATTTTTCCTACAACAGGAGGTTTGTCAATGATTTTTTGTTCAGGCCCGCTTGATTATGTTGTCGGGGTAGTAGCTAATAAGTCCAGAGGTATAGTTTGCAACCTCTGTTCTATGAGCTTATTGAATTCTACTAGCCTTTCATCGTTATATCTCATTTTGGCCAGCGCTTGTACCTGGAATAATGACTCCGTCGAAGAAAACAAGTCATCAAAATCATCTTTCTCATGATCAAACCTTGTAAGTTTGGCTTGTTCAAGCACGTTATAGGAAACTTTCCTTGGATCGAATTTCCTATTAGGAATAGTTGCAAGGTTGAGCATGTTTATTTTCTCTGCCTCCTTCTCCACATGCTTGCAGTCATGCAAAGTATAAACACTACATCTCAAAGGAAAAGTAGGCCAAGCCTGATTTTTTGAAATCCTAAGTGTCTTTGATGTTCCTGCGGTTGTAATTTGATAGGCCAATTCTTGGGTTAACAGCTTGTCAGATATGTACAAAGGAAGGACATGAGGTCTTGCAAGGCTACCAAAAACCCTTATGTATGTGAACTTATCCTCCCCAAACCAATTTCCTACAGCGGTTAGGTCAATCTCTGCTTCCGAAGAAATCTTTGGGGCATGCTTATCAAAAATGGCATAGTAAATAAGCAACATAAAACCATTACAGATTTGGTACAAGTGGTCCTTATAGTGTGCTTTCCACAACTTTTGGTGATAAATGTGAATTGGCATGGGGTGTTGTGAAATCCATCTCCACCCCAGTACAGGAAATTCAGAATTGAAACAAAGAGTATCTAAAATATAAGCACTAAAATAAAACGAAGGAATAGACCTATTGGTCACGTGAGTTTTATTTCTAAACTCAAGAATTGCAGTGGCTAATTTATCTAACAATATATTTCTCCAATCCATTACTTCACTGTTAACTTCCGCTTCCATTAAAGGAACCATTTCAATAGTGAATTTTGCAGGATCATGTAATCCACAAATTCTACACATCATTTCCCCGGCATAACAGTAAAGAGAACATAATGAATCTATAGAGTACTTACCTGAAGATTCATGTTTGTGCCTTGTGGGGTTCTGTCTCCACTCCCGAATTGGGGCCGATTCAGTCTCATTCTCGCTTAAGAACTTCTCAAGAAATTTTTTATTGTATTTCTTTTGAGGTTGAGGCAAGTGATACATTTTCCTTAAAGCATCATGTTGAAATGAACCGAAGACCCTTCCGTCAACTGTGCAAAATGTTCTGTTTAAAACCGGGATATCCTCTACTGCCCATCACATTACATCAGTGTATGGAAGAAATTTTTTCACGAGCTGTTATTCGGTGTAGATATGAGTCAGCTAAATCTTTCAGGGAAGCCTCTGATTTTCTAGTTTAATCTGCGGTAGCTTGTAGTGATACCATTTCAGGCTCCTCTGCTTCAATTAGATTATATATGCTTTTCCAGCTTGTGTTTCCAAGGCCAAGACACTTAGTGTCTGAAATCAATCCCTTTTTGCTTGGTCCTAGATCAGTGGTGGATTGCACTGTTACTGCGGGAGCCGCTGCTACCGCGGATCTCTTGGATTTCTTTCCCATTTGGCTTGAACTTATTGTTTCGGTGGAGCTCTACGCAAGGAATAAAATGAACGTGATACAGAGAATAGGTGGTGTGAGCCAATATGAAAGAACTATATCAATTAGCAAGTAATGAAAGATTAAAATAACACTGCTGCAGATACAATCTCAGGGAAGATCTCGGCATAACTGCTTCATTAATTGGCCACTTAACCTGTCAATCATTTTAAATACCCATCATATCGTTTACATGCCGAATGATTCATTCAAGTGTGGCTTGAGTTTTTTGGCGGATAATTACAAGTAAATCACTATCGGGAAGGCTTTTAATAATAATCCAAAATAGTGCATGCAAGCCTTTTAAATCTATTTTGAAACTTGCGCCTTGATTTATCAGATCGCAATCGAAGATGTGCTCAGGTTGTAACCTTTGAGTTATTGCAAAAATCGCCGATCCCCAATAGCAATACACCTTATCGCATCAGGAGATTTTAAAGGTGTCTTAACATACGCTGCGTTACATCCCTCGATTGCCGATAGCAATATCGCGTCGGAGAAATAATGGAAGGGCCTTTTGTTATATTTGCTGCTCGCCTTTCCCGATAACCTATAGTTATTCACTTTTCGGATCAGGGTAAATCAATGGGTCTTTATATTATGTTTTCCTTGCAGTTGTGATATGCGATCTTGTGATTGCTTTATCGCAATAATAAAGAATTTTATATTTATTCATAAGACCGATTTCATATTTGTTCAAAAGGTTTATAATATAACACTTTTGTTGGACCTTTTGATGAAGGATTTTGTAATTATGAGTTGATAACAATTTATTCACACATCTATGTTTAAAAGGGACCCATTTCATATTAAGGTTAGAAAGAATTTTTTTATCAAATGGGGGGTTATTGTACAGTACAACAATTGGCGATTCATTGTGAGAAACAGTTATCTCTGAAAAATGTTGAAATAATTAAACTTTCTTTATATATAAATCTTATCTAAAAGGAGAATTATAATATAACTCGGTATATATAAATTCTAAATATAATAATAGTTATTTCTACTATTTTCTTCTCTTGTTAAAATTAAATACATTCTAAGTTTTAAATTAGCCTTAATTGGTTGATAATGATAAAACAAAGAACTTTTCCAACTTAGCTTTATAATGACTCCTTTGCCATAGGTAGAGCCTCTGCTGCCAGCAAACGTCTATAGTCTCGACAGGGATACCTTTTAACCATTTAATCGTCCGTTATCCCATCCATTTCAAAGTATAATTAAAAGAATGAATCGAGAGATATGACTTTCATATTTTGTATCACTTTTCTTTTTCCTTATTTTGCGAGATAAAAAGCCATTGTCCTGGTTTGGTGGCTAGCTATTTGTAATGTC
Source organism: Pinus taeda (assembly GCA_000404065.3). Lineage (NCBI taxonomy): Eukaryota > Viridiplantae > Streptophyta > Pinopsida > Pinales > Pinaceae > Pinus > Pinus taeda. The sequence continues at coordinate 55,730 of APFE030240967.1, read as the reverse complement.
ATTCACTGGTTGTAATTTAACTGAACAAGCTGGCTCGTGATGAGACCCCTTGTCTTATAATTATAAGCCATTACCCTGTTTTGGTATGCAGTATTGATAATGTCAGTTGAACTATTCCCCAATGATCATGGTAAGCAGGCTTGTAATAAGACCCCTTATCTTTTATATCAAATATATTTTAGAATTACACTCTGAGTAATCATAAACTTTGATGATGGGATGAACAATTTCCTCCTAAGAGAGCATGGATGACAGGTAGAGTTGAAGATGCTAAGATTGAATCAGTTTCTGTTTTTATATTGATAACCATTTTTGGCCATTTGAAAACATTAAAATGATTTACAATACTTCTAAATCTTGAGAAGATTTCACAAAAATAAAATGGGGTTTCAGAATCTAAATATACCTAATTTCCTAGAAATTTTCCTTTTGTTTAAGGTTTCCATTTTAAAAGTAAATATCAAAACTATTTCTTTTGAGAAACTTTTTTCAATATAGCAAAGGCCAAGGAAGATATCTTACAACTTTATTTTCCAATAATCCTAAAAACTATGAACACAAATTTTGCTGAAAATTGAATATTTACAAAGGGAGAAGGGGTTACCTCCTCAATTGAAGATTTTTTTCAAGATAAGGCCATTAACAGGAAGAGAGTCTCTCTTATCTCATAGATCTTGCAATATGAAAGTAGAATGGCCTATCTTCTCGTTAATTTGAAATGGTCTGAGCCACATTTTCTGGAACTTAGTGTGTTTTCCTTTATCCTCATGGGCTTTGTCTCATTTCAGAACTAGATCTCCAACTTGTAATTGTTTTGAACTGGATGAAGTTGAATCAAAAGATGACTTGATAATTTGCTGATATTTTTCATGTATAATTCTAGATTTTTCCCTTTCTTCTTCTAATTTTAAAATTTAATCATGTCTTAGTTGAATAGAAGACGAGGGACGTTCTTCAATAAACTGCAGTAAGGCTAGAGATGGAAGTACTAAATTGGTTGGTATGACAGCTTCCTTCTCATATACAAGATTAAATGGAAAAGTACCTATGGAAGCCTTCTATGTTATTCTGTCAGCCCATAGTGCAAATATCAAAGATTTATGCCAATTTTTATGATTCTGCTCAATAGTTCGCTTAATGATTTTGATAAGATTTTTATTGGTGGATTCTGCTAAACCATTACCTTGGGGATAGTAATTCACAGAATATTTCAATTTAAACCCTCTTTTTATAGCGAACTCAAACATATAATTTCCAGAGAAATAAGATGCATTGTAAAAAACAAGAGCGTTTGGGACACCAAACCTGGTAATAATGAATTGATCTATGAACTCTATAATTGCTTCAGAGTTTTTTGTCTTCAAAGGAATTGCTTCAACCCACTTAGTAAAGTAATCAGTAGCAGTAAGGATATACTTATGTTATTTGGATGACTGTGGAGTGATTTCCCCAATGATATCCAATCCCCATTGCTCGAAAGGCTATTCAATGTTGACTGGTTGCAAAGAAAAATATGGTTTTCTTTGTCTTCCACTGGAGATTTGACAACTTCAACATTTCCTTACGTATTCGTGAGTGTCTCTGAACAGGGTGGGCCAATAATATCCAGCATGAATGATTTTGTGGGCTATTGTATCAGCTCCAAAATGTCCTCCTGCTGGTCCGTCATGTAGCTCCTGCAAAACTTTTTGCGCTTCATGTTTTTCTAGGCATCTTAATAGAATTGAATCATAATTTCGCCTAAACAGTACATCATCTACAATTATGAAGTTTTTCTCTTTTAATCTAATGGCACATTTGTTTTTATAGGAAAGATTAGAAGGTGCGTATCCATTTTTTAAATAGAAAATTAGATCTGCATATTGTGATTCAGGATCTGTGATACTTATCTGATTGATTTCTTCAGTGTGTTCTGTACCTTCTGATTCTTGAATATTGGATGCTCCTACTAATAACCTGCAAAAACCTTGGCCTCTGACAATCTTTGTTGGTTTGAATTCTAAGTCATATTCTTGTAATGCTATGACCTAATTTGCCCTTTTTTCTCCTAATTCCTTTTGAATTAGTAATTGTCTTACTGTTGAAAAAGGAACTATAACTTTTGTGTGAGCTTTTAAGAGGAAGGCTTTGTAGTGTTTGATGGCTTTGTACACAACAAAGGCTTGCTTTTCAACTTCTGAATAATTAAGTTCAGCACCTTGAATATTTGAACTGTAAAATGAAATTGGTGCCTCCAAGTTTTGATCATTAATCTAAGTTAGCACTGTTGCATAAGAGGAGGTGGATGTGAGAGTATAAAGTATGAAATGACTTGAAAAATTGGGAGTGCTTAAAACAGGGGCGTTTATTATTGATTGTTTGATAGAATCAAATTCCTCTTTTTCCGCAGATCCCCATCTAAACACTGAAATTTTCTTAATCATTGTTTGCAATGGTAAAATAATCTGGGAAAAATCTGGAACGAATCGTTTAACAAAGTTAATTTGACACAAAAATGACTGCATGGATTTTTTGTTATGAGGGAATGGAATATCAGAAATCTCTTTAATTCTATCTAGATCAATATAAATACCATCTTTGGAAACAATGAAGCCCAAGATCTTTCCTTGATTAAGAGCAAAAAAGGACTTTTTTGGATTGAACGAGATACCATACCTTCTGTAGCATTCAAAGATTGTTTTAAATCATGTAAATGATTAGAACTTTTCTTGGAAAATACAGTACTATCATCTAAATAGACAACTACTATTTTATTGATCAATCCTTTAATGCTATATCCATTGCTCTTTGGAATGTAGCTCCTACATTGATAAGTCGAAAAGACATTTTTTGGTAAGCATAAGTTCCCCATTTAGTTTTGAAGGTAGTTTTAAGCTTGTCATCAGGATGGACCAAAATCTGGTTATATCTTGAAAAACCATCTAAAAAGGACATTAACTCAGAACCAGCTACTGAATGGAGTTTTTGCTCCATGGTAGATAAAGGGAAGTTATCTTTTTGGCTTGCTTTATTAAGATTTTTGAAATCTATGCAAATCCTGATGTCGCCATATTTCTCTCTAACAGGCACCATATTGGACACCCAGTTTGAATGTCTGACAGGAAAAATAATCTTAGCCTTCAAGAGTTTATTTAATTCGGTTTTTATCTGACTCTCTAGGTAAGGATGAATTTTCCTTAACTTCTGTTGGACTGGCTTTTGTTCAGAAAGCATTGGAATAGTATGTCGAATAATCAATGCATCGTATGTTTTCAAATCATCATATTTCCAAGCAAAGACATATTTATTTTTTCATAATAACCTAATGAATGTTGTTCTTTCTTCCAAAGAAAGTCCTAGTCCTAAATTGATGTTTTGAGGGTTTTCCTTAGTACCTAGGTTTATCAATTCAAATCTTAAAGTGGAACTTTGGAGCTTTGAATTGGTCGCCTGTTTAAACCTGTCTTTAATATCATAAAGATCTTCTAGCTTAACCACTGGTTTTGTTATTGAGTTTTCTTCTTGCTTTTCCTTCATTTGAAGGTCATGATCACTTTCATCAATGATTTGATCATCATAGGATTTGTCGGAAGTCGATAAATTTAAAATTTCTTCATCATGATTGAACACTCGCCAATTGGTGACATTGTCAGGAATTGATGGTCTAAAAATTAACTCTATTGAAAATCTGTCTGGGTTGTAATCTTTGGAAGGTAGGAGTTTAGAAGCAACATTAGCTAGCAAGTCTGCTACTGCATTCTGGGATCTAGGGATAGGAGAAATATTGAATGCTAAAAATTGAGATATGAGTTCATGCATGAAAAACTGATAGTGTTTGAGATGACTAGAAAGATAGTGAATTGTATTTCTAACTTGTTTTATGACAATTTCTAAATCACCAAACACTTTCCAATATTGGACTTTAAGACCAATTGCTTTGTATAGTCCTTGAACTAAGGCCTCATATTCATCCGTATTATTTTTGCATTCAAATTCCAATCTACATGATAACATAGTTTTTTCTCCTTCAGGGCTAACTAAAATACACCTTGCTCTATTTATATAGTATAGTGACCAAAATAAAGAATTTTCAACAATTTTATTTACAGTTTCCTCAGCAATATTGACACATCTTGATCTATCAGTTTGTGAAAAAATTTCAATTTGGGATGTGAAATTATTTATTGAGAAAGGAGATGGTAGGGCAGTGAAATTTCCAAAGAATGATTCGGAAGAGTAATTTCCCAAAATATTGTTATTGAATGCTATTGGTTGATTCTCCCGTTCAAATTCAGTGACAGTATGGGTCATATGTTTCTCTCGATTGATTTTGATTTGATTTGGATTTCCTTTATAGGGTAGCCACATATGGGACCAATCGGTAGAAATATAACCGTGGAGTTTCTCAGACCAATCCCTACTCAAAATTAAACCATAAAATTCAGGTATATCGGAAATTAAAATATCAATTCTCTGAACCACTTGTGGATGAGTTGATAACCTGATAGTTACGGAGTTAATTTCCCCTAAAACCTGGACCTTAGTTCTATCCAACTGTACAATATGAATTGCAAACTTTTGGGGTTCAATGTTCAGTTTGGAACAAACTGAAGCTGGAATTATGTTAGAGGATGCCCCTGAGTCAATCGAACAATTGTGTAGATTTCGATTATAGATCTCATAGGTCAAGAGAAAAGGGGGAGTATGATAATTTGATCTGTCTCTGATTAAAACTGCATCAGTAGCTTCAACTCCACCAGGAGGTGGTTGACCTAAATCATTTGCAGCTTTGGAGAACACAAAATTAGGAAGAGGTGAAGAAGGTGCTGTATTTAGTTCCTTAAGAAGTAATTTATGCTGATGTTTGAGTTTGCTAAGTTCAAACATAGTAATGTTTGCCTTTGTCTTCTTCATATCATCAATAATATTGTAATCCATTGAATCTGATACTACCAATGTCTTAGATTTTGAAGGTATGTTTGAGGATAATGGTTGATTTTGGGATGTTATCGCCGCAAATTTCTTTGTGGGAACCTTTTCTTTTATAGTAGTGGTACCTGCACTCCTTTTCTTTGAAATTGAATGAACAGGTTCAAGAGTACCTTTACTCTTGGTAGTCATAGGGAAAGCTTCTTGTTCATTTTTTGTATCAGAGTTAGGTAAAATGAAGTCCCACATCCCATGGCATTCGACAATCTCCTCTTCTTCGGGTTCCTCGGATGGCAAGACTATTTCATCTTCTTCTTCCTCTTCAGGATCTAAGTCTGCATTAGATATAGCATTTGGTGGTTTTGACTCAGGTTTCTTAAAATTTCTAAATGGCCTCTTTATTGAAGTTTCAACTACTTTTTTTTTTATTTCAACCATTTCATTTGACATAGTCTTGAGGACCTTTTGCAGACCCTCCATATCATATGGATCTTTAGGGGTTTTCTTCTTTGAATCATCTTTAAAAGAAACATTTTTGGATTTTCTATCTTCAAGAGCAACTTTCTTTTCTAAAGCAATAATGTGTTTCTCTACAGCAAGCGCTTCTTTCATGTTTTTAGCTAAAGTTGGTTTTCCAACTCTATCTACAAAAATGGCTATATTTGAAGGTAGGGTTGTTATATACCATTCGCTTCTGATTTTCTCACTTGGTTTAGAGTCAGTTGGAATCTTATTCAAGAGTTTATTGAATCGCGAGTTGAATTCTTTGATAGGTTCTCTAGATTCTATCCTAAGATTCGAAAGATCGTTGATTAATGTTGCTAAATATCTATCATCACCATACTTAGTGAGAAACTATTCTTGAAAAATGTTCCAGCTGGTAATGGATCCAGAGGGTAGGGAAAAATACCAAGACCCAGCTGATCGTTGTAAAGTATAAGGGAAAATCCTAACGACAACATCTTCCTGTGTCACTCCTTTTAGATTAACTGATAACATGAAATTTTTAATATGTTCTTCGGCTAATGTTCCAACATCTGGATTAAATTTCGGCAACCATTTTTCAGGAGAATCTGGTAATGGATGTAATGGTGCAGGCATAGTGATTGCACCAAAACTATTCCATGGATTCTGAGCCATAATAAAACTAATAACAAATGATATTCCTGATGTTATTCCAGGTGTTTGGGGAGGAGTTGGTATTGAAGATTGAATAGGTTGGGATTTTGAAGTTGGTGATCCCTGCTGAACAACAATGTGTAATGGAGGAGTGGATAGTTGACTTCGCACTGGAGAAGATGAAATGGAGGATGATGATGAGAAGGTCTCACTTTCCAATCCTTCAGTGTTATTTTTAGCCTTTTTTCCTTTTCGGTAAAGGAAACTCAGTAGGTTCAATACTGAGCTTTCCGCTTTGAAGTTTGGTGAGAGGGTGAGGTAGATTGAATTGCAAACTCTCACTGCCTTGAGATACTTCAAATTTCTGTGGTGATATTGAAAATCCTTGAAGTTTCTAGATGAGAGACTAAACTTCAGGAGACTCAGGACTTAATCGGTTTGGAGTATGATGGGATTGAGCAGTTGTAGTTGACTCCTCTTCTTCTCGTTTGCAAACTCGTGTTCCAGAATGCAAACAGGAGGTTCGATGTTAGGTGGAGGGAGATTTACTCTCAGAATGGTCTATAGGTTTTGGTTTACTCGCCATTCATAGTTCAGGCCCTCCTTCTAGCACCAAAAATATTGATGCCTCGAAAATCGCTGTAACAACATCGGGGAAAACCACTTGGTCCGAACCTTAATCCAGCGCCTTTTCCGTTTGCTGTGGTGGCTCCGAATGGAAATAATGGGACCAGTTTCCCAATGATGAATAAAAAGGGGGTGGATGAATGAGTGGTTTTCTAATAAAATGGTAATGGATGAATGATTTAATCTAAAAAGTAAAAATATGAATAACTATCCTATCCCGGGAAATTTCTGTTTTTAGTGTAACGTTTGATAATATTTATCCAGAAACAGGCATATAGATGACTCTATTGGTAAACAAAGACATTCATTTATATGATAATTACTTTGTTCAAGTAGTTGAACAAAGTAATCATTAAAACATTATTACACTTATCCTTTATATATCATCGATACATATATGACTAAAAGAATAGCATTCCTTAGACATTCAATAGTGAAAAATATAAGGATTGTTGTTGAAAATGCATACATATATCCAATGATAGCAAGAGTAATCAAATGATGATTCACATGAAAGAATGAAACAAGATCATAGATAATAGTACCATATGTGCTGTGAATCATTCTCGATATCAATCGCATTCAAATTTCTTTTTCTAACTTAGAAATACTTTCACATCAAGGCAATAGTGCACATCCCATCAAAGCTTTTCTTCGTTAGAATTTGGAATACTGGCAGAGTCTTTATAAAAAATATACCAGAAGCACAATAGTGTAACTTCTAGGTTTGATTTTTATACAAAAACTGAGGACCCTTTCTAAATGCATGAAAGGGTCTATAAATACTAATTAAACTAACTAACTACAAAAATAAAATGCTATTAATTGGTACAACTAAATCTTGAATATCTCCTCCACAATAAGGTTGTTGGTAGTCGGCAACATGATTCATTATTTCGGCTGTTCTCCTCTTGATTTGAGTTCGCAGATTGCAAGCATCAGTTCCAATTCTGGGGGACGACTGAGACAATAATGGAGTTGAGCTGAGTATGTGGCATCATGGATTTCTGGAATGATACAACCGATCGCATCGGTTAAACATTTGAGGGTGACCCTTTGACTGTATGGGTTTACTAAGAAAAACCAATAGGTATCCCAAGTTAAACTTTGGATGCCAGTGATTAATCTTCCATTCTTCTCCAACTCTTGATTGCATGCTTGCTCCAATGTCTTAGCTGACAGCAATTTATCTGGGTGCATTGTGAAATCATGTTAGACAGATAAAGAGTGTTATTGATTAGTTCAATTAAATTACTTGTAGATAATCTACATCTGGAAACCTCTCTCTCTACTTTCATCAGCTGTGACTGCCATTCTAAGAAAAGGATCTCCTTGTGCGATTCTAGGATTTTGGGTAGATTTGCTGCCTGCCCCTCATTGGTGTCTTGCCAAGCAAGAAAGTTTGTTAGAGTCTCATCGACCTGTTCCAAATCTTGCCTAGCATCAATTGATTTGTCAACTATTGATGTCATTATATCACAAAGGGGCTCAACCAGAGAAATGTTATGACATAACAGTCTTAACTGTGTAACCAATTCTTTGTTAATCTATAGTGCTTTGGACCAGAAATCTGCAGGTTGCAGAAGACCCTTGAACTTCTCTACTTGAAGTGATAGCTGAGCGATTTTCTCATCTTTCGTTTTCATCATTAGTTCATTCATTTTCTTTAACCTGGCCAATGCTTTGGATAATTCTTTTTACTTTTGTATTGCACTTGAGTCTATTCTCTGTTTCTCTTCAAGCAATTGCTTATTCAATTGACTGTTTAATTGTTGCTGTGTTGATGGTTGTTGTTCCAACTGTTCAATTTTCTGATGTGCTTTGGACACCTGTGATTGCAATGAAACAATGGCTTGGTCATTTTCTTTAAGTAGATTACTTACTTTCGATGCCTTGTCCATAGTGGCTGCCGAATAAGCTTCGACATACTGAGAAAGCTTTGTTAGGTCATTGGAAGGGTTAAACTCTTCTTTCCACACTACATTAGTTGTCTCTATTTGTGCTAGAAACAGGGAAGATTGATCAAGTCTTCTCCTTTCCCTTTGTCTTTTCACTACAACCCTGTGTTTTGGACTGTAAAAGACATCTAATGGAGGTATGTCCTCCACCTGCAAAATAATTTGATCATAGGGATCTTATGGAATCATTTCTAAATCCGTGCTAGGGGGTAGGTCGTTGGTTCCTTTATTCGGAACCGTTTTTGACGTTGTATCTTGTCCATCTGTTACTTTGGGTGTATTGGCACCTTTTGGACCTTCCAGATTGCTTATAACGGAGTCAAATTACTACCATTCTTGGAGTAGTTTAGAATCAATCTGAGTATCCACATCGATATTTTCGCTGCCCTTATCCTGTTTTTTTTTCTTCTCTTTCTCCTGCTCTTTCTCCTTCTCTTTCTCCTGCTCTTGTTCTTTTCCTCTTTCTAGAATTTTTCCTACAGCAGGAGGTTTGTCAATGATTTGCTATTTAGGCTCACTTGATTGTGTTGTCGGGGTAGTAGCTAATAAGTCCAGAGGTAGAGTTTGCAACCTCTATTCTCTGAGCTTATTGAATTCTACTAGCCTTTCATCATTATATCTCATTTTGGCCAGCGCTTGTACCTGGAATAATGACTCTGCTGAAGAAAACAAGTCATCAAAATCATCTTTCTCATGATCAAACCTTGTAAGTTTGGCTTGTTCAAGCACGTTATAGGCAACTTTCCTTGGATCGAATTGCCTATTAGGAATGGTTAAAAGGTTGAGCATGTTTATTTTCTCTGCCTCCTTCTCTGCATGCTTGTATTCGCGCAAAGTATAAACACCGCATCTCAAAGGAAAAGTAGGCCAAGCTGCTTTTTCGAAATCCTAAGAGTCTTGGATGTTCCTGCGGTTGTAATTTGATAGGTCAATTCTCGGGTTAATCGCTTGTCAGGTATGTACAAAGGAAGGACATGAGGTCTTGCAAGGCTACCAAAAACCCTTATGTATGTGAACTTATCCTCCCCAAACCAATTTCCTACAGCGGTTAGGTCAATCTCTGCTTCCGAAGAAATCTTTGGGGAATGCTTATCAAAAATGGCATAGTAAATAGGCAACATAAAACCATTACACATTTGGTACAAGTGGTCCTTATAGTGTGCTTTCCACAACTTTTGGTGATAAATGTGAATTGGCATGGGGTCTTGTGAGGTCCATCTCCACCCCAGTACAGGAAATTTAGAATTGAAACAAAGAGTATCTAAAATATAAGCACTAAAATAAAACGGAGGAATAGACCTATCGGTCACGTGAGTTTTATTTCTAAACTCAAGAATTGCAGTGGCTAATTTATCTAAAAATATATTTCCCCAACCCATTAATTCACTGTTAACTGCTGCTTCCATTAAAGAAACCATTTCAATAGTGAATTTTGCAGAATCATGTAATCCCCAAATTCTACACATCATTGCCCTGGCATAACCGTAAGGAGAACATAACGAATCTACAGAGTACTTATCTGAAGATTCATGTTTGTGCCTTGCGGGGTTCTGTCTCCACTCACGAATCGGGGCCAATTCAGTCTCATTCTCACTTGCGAACTTCTCAAGAAAGGTTTTATTGTATTTCATTTGAGGTTCAGGCAAGTGATACATTTTCCTTAAATCACCAGGTTGAGATGAATCGAAGACCCTTCCGTCAACTATGCAAAATGTTCTATTTAAAACCGGGATCTCCTCTACTACCCATCACACTATATCAGTGTATGGAAGAATTTTTTCATGAGCTGCTATTCGGTGTAGATATGAGTCAGCTAAATCTTTCAGGGAAGCCTATGATTTTCTAGTTGAATATGCGGTAGCTTGTATTGATACTGTTTCAGGCTCCTCTGCTTCAATTAGATTATATATGCTTTGCCAGCTTGTGTTTCCAAGGCCAAGACATGTAGTGTCTAAAATCAATCCATTTTTTCTTGGTGCTAGATCAGTGGTGGATTGCACTGTTACTGCGGGAGCCGCTATTGCCACGAATCTCTTGGATTTCTTTCCCATTTGGCTTGAACTTGTTATTTCGGCAGAGCTCTACGCAAGGAATAAAATGAACATGATATAGAGAATAGGTGGTATGAGCCAATATGAAAGAATTATATCAATTAGCGAGTAATGAAAGATTAAAATAATACTACTGCAGATACAATCTCAGGGAAGATCTCGACATAACTGCTTGATTAATTGGCCGCTCAACCTATCAATATTTTTAAATACCCATCATATCGTTTATATGCTGAATGATTCATTCAAGCGTGGCTTGAGTGTTTTTACAGATAATTACAAGTAAATCACTATCGGGAACGGGAAGGATTTTAATAATAATCCAAAATAATGCATGCAAGCCTTTTAAATCTATTTTGAAACTCGTGCCTTGATTTATCGGATCGCAATCGGATATGTGCTTGGGTCGTAACCTTTGTGATATTGCAAAAATCACCGATCCCCGATAGCGATACACCTTATCGCATCGGGAGATTTTAAAGGTGTCTTAACATATGCTGCGTTACATCCCCCGATTCCCGATAGCGATATCGCATCGGAGAAATAGTGGGAGGGCCTTTTGTTATATTTGTTGCTCGCCTTTCCCGATAACCTATAGTTATTCACTTTTTGGATCAGGGTAAATCAATGGGTCTTTATATTATGTTTTCCTCGTTGTTGCGATATGCGATCTTACGATCGCTTTATCGCAATAATAAAGAATTTTATATTTATTGATAAGACCGATTTCATATTTGTTCAAAAGGTTTATAATATAACACTTCCGTTGGACCTTTTGATGAAGGATTTTGTAATGATGAGTTGATACCAATTTATTCACACATCTATGTTTAAAAGGGACCCATTTCATATTAAGGTTAGAAAGAAAAATTTTATGAAATGGGGGGTTGTTGTACAACACAACACAGGGTTAAGAAAG
>APFE030240967.1:6717-43039 GCA_000404065.3 Pinus taeda | reverse complement strand
ATTGTCCCCATATTGTTATTACTGTGCCCCATAGAATCCCTCTATTGTTATTTTTGTGTCTTTATATTATTATTGTTAGGTCGGCTGGGTTATATTGTGACTCCCTAGACTCCTGTATATAGAAAGAAGGTTATTTCATTTGAATCATCAAAGAATCATTCATTTGTGTAATTTAAAGGAGGTTGCCCCCTCGAAGAGGCTGAATTCTAAGGCGTTGATCTATCTTTTCTATCTTTTCGTGAGCTGGTTTCATAACATATATGGGTGTTTTTTTTATAATGTTAGTTCTTTTTATAAGTTATATTGACTTTAGTTTCTGGTGATTTTTACTGTAATGGGAAGAAACAATAAATTTTTGTTATTAAGAAAATGTTACATATTGATTTCAACTTTTTTAACAAAATTTAAATTAATAATTAAATGAAACTAAATCTTATATAAATTTAATGAATAAAAAAATTATAGGTAAAATATATAATAGAAATGGATATACCTTTGATGATGATGTCAATGAAATTTTCTAATAGAATTAGAAAGAGAATTGAAATATATTGATGGTTGGCTAATGGAAATTGACACTTTGAGCAATTTTAAAAGGGATATCCATCTGAACAACTCAAAAAAGAGAATTTAAATATATTGATAACTTGTTAATGGAAATGGATATACTTTTGATGGTGTTGTCAATGCCAGAAGAGAATTTAAATACAAACAGAGTTTAACTATGTTCTATATATTTTATTTTATAATCTAGGAAGAACCCTTATTTATTAAGGAGGTAGGCTCCATTAAATTTGCAGGTTAATTTCCCTTTAATCAAAATTTTGTTTTTATTGTCATGAATCAAAGATTTTTCCATATTTTCTCTCTCTTTTACATTAATTAAAAGAGCTATCAATGAATAGAGTGTTCAATAATAAGTTTACTGCATCTTTAATTATGTTTTCAAATTTATTTAATCCTATAAAAATTTAGTACCATAAATATTTTTGGTAGTTACTTTTCAGATTTATGAATAAAAATAGAATGCCCAAGTGTTCTCTCGTGATTGTTCTTAACATTGAATCGTTTGTAGTTGACCCAAGGAGCAACATATGGCTATCCGCCCTCACCAACTATAACTTAAATGGTGTGCCAAGCTAGATTATGATTACATTATATGGCTTAAATGGTGTGCCAAGCAAGATTATGATTACATTATATGGCTTCAGCTTGGTAAAAGGATAAAAACTTACATCAACAACCTATCAGTTGTGCTATTATATTAATTGTATGGCTTAATTTGGGCAAACAATTAAAACTTACTTTGGCAAAATACTAATAGATACACGGAAACGATGACTGGAATTGATTCATAGTCCAATTGCAATTTAGATGGTACTCGACATGAATGCACTGGAGGTCTCGACATGAATGCAAAGCCTCTTGGGAAAATAAATAAATGAAAGAAATCATGTTAATTTTTTCATATAAAACTCTAGTTTCTTCATGTAGTGCATGGCAATTTAAAAAAATGCATACATATTATCTAGTCAGAGAAAGTTGTCATAATTTTTTATATAAACTAAATTGCATACATATATGTATGTATGGTAAAGTTATTATTTTTTATATTAAATAAATTGCATACATATTAAGTAATTTTTTTATTTTTAAATACTTGTTAAAATTATTTAGTAAAATGTTTAAAGTTAAAATTAAATAGGTAGAAATCAGATAGGAAATGCTCAACTAGTGCGAGCCTCTTTGAACTTTATCATAATAATAAGTCAAACATGTCTGATAATAATAAGTTAAATATGTCTTTTAAGGAATGGAAAATCCTTGAGCATTATTATAATAAGTTAAACATATTCCTAAAATCCTATAAATAAAAATAAACCAAATTTGTAACCATTTATATTGTTCATGAAAGAAAGGAGGATATGTAGATGGGTTGTATTGTGGTGAAAGTAATTAATTGAAATGAGGTCAGTAGTTTATTATATAAAATGTGTGAATGCATTATATTTATAATGCATTGTATTATAAATTTTAAAGTAGTATGTTTTTGTTAAATTAATAATATATATTGGGTAGTGGTGTATAAATATTGTATAGAGTGGAATATATATAATTTAATTGTTTTATTTTAATTTATATAAATTTAATATAATAGTGTTTTAATTTATTAATACTCTTTGTTATTTTTGTTTTTAAATTGTATGAAAAATCAAATAAGTTATGGATGTTTCTTTATGAAAATTTAAGTTAATTTAAATTTATGAAATAAAAATAATAATATGTAAAATACATATATGCAAATGATAGTGTTCACTATTTCTTTATTATTATTATTTTTATCCAATTTAAGGTCACCGCCAAGCCAAACACCAAATTGGTGTATGAGACCCCCTTGTTTGTGGGATAAGAGACCCACCTTTGCGCAACGATTTGACTACTAAGACTACAAAGGCATACATACTCTAGCCCCCTTTGGTTTTGAACTTGTGACATCTTATGAGTAAACACATGCTCTTAACCATTAGGCCCACTCAAGTTGTATGACACTTCTAGAGATTTGAACACGGGTAGGATTCTTGCAAATCGATTCCAAACACCAAAACTCCAAAGGCCTAGTTTGGTATAATGGTTATATCTCTTAACTTTTGTTTATTAATCAATTTTCCATCTTTATCTTAATGCACTACACTACCTTACTGAGTTAATTCTAGTGCTAAAGGATGGCCAATGGATTTTGAATAAGATATATGCAAATGTAAATGGTACAAGTGACAATATTCTTGAAGGAAGAAAGACACAATCCCTAAAACAAATGGTAGGTAAATAGTTTTATATATGTTTTTTATAATGTTAGTTTTTTTTTAATTGAATTTAGGTTTTGGTGAAATTTAATGTTATTTAAGAAACAATAAAATGTTGTTACTAAGAACAGGTTAGATTTTAACTTAAACTACTAAAATTTAAATAAGTAAATTGAAATTTAATTTAAAAAAAATAATATGCAAAATACATATATGCAAATGACACTATTCACTACTTTAGCTATAATGGTGATATTTCCAAACCTTCCTTTCTAATCAATTTGTGATCTAATCAATTTGCCATCTGAGTTGTTTCTACAAATGAAAATGGTACATGTGAGAATCCATGAAGGAAGAAGAGAATTGTGGAAGGAAGAATGACAATATCTGTAAAACAAATGGCAGGTAAATAGTTTTATATGTGTTCGTTTATATGCCCCCACCAGGAACACCAACTTTCGTCGATATTCCTCCACCAGGCACAAGTGGCCCCTGCAAATTTACGAACCTTCCCAACAGGGATGGAATATCGTTGGATATTTTTCATATGATTTAATATAATCCCTCCGCTTGTTCACTGCAATGGATCATTTTATCGTCACTGCCAAAGGAGAGCAGACTAAGTGGATGGCATCTGGTGTTTCAGCATCCCGTTAGAGGAAAATGGTTAAGGTGTAGTGCCGAAGCCCATTCTGGTGCTCTTTGCACCATTTCTTGAAATAATGTGAAATTACAATCTTCTACCATGGATAATCACCTGTTGTTCACGTATACAACATGGTGGATGCATGTTGGGGTTGAACAAGTTGAGGGGGATGTGATATAGAGCAGGAAACTATTCTTTTGGAGTTTAGGAAAGACCATTCAAAGTCAGGAGATGGGTCGATATTGCAAGTACACAACAAATAATGGAGGAATAAGCTTGCAGCAAATCCATTGGAATTACTATGGCACTATAGTAATCTAAAATCACAAGTTTCTAATGTGAGGCGCACAATTCAACACAAAAAGGCATGTTTTCCAATTTTATTTTTAATTTGATTTTTCCCTGACTAATCCCACTAATCCCAATACATATTTCACTAATTATATAATGAATATTAGCATCATGTAAGTGTTTCTTTCATTTACAATTTACATTTAATTCACAAAAAATGAACAAAGCCATTCTACCTTAGAGTGTTATTAGTCCTTTAAATGACAAATCTAGATATTAGTGGCCATTGAAAATAATATTAATATATAGAGTAGTAATATTCCAAATCTAGGTAACATATTACGCACCTTTCTTAGTAGATAGAAGCCAAGAGAAGCCCCTTCAAATCATTCCAGTAATCTCTCAACAATTCCAACAACCAAGCACGAAGAAATGCATGCATCCACACAACACTACTTTGCTTATAATAGATGGAATGGTGATGAATAACAATTACAATTTGAAACACTCAAGTTGGTCCACGTTACAATCCTAGATGGAGTGGCAGAGTAATTATTAAGAGCATGAAAGGGTGAATTTGATGGATAAGTTAATGAAAATAACAACACCTTTTTTTTGGAGATATTATTAAGAGGATGAAAGTGTGAAATTGATGGAAAATTTAATGAAACTATCGACACTTGTTATTTGGAATTGGACACATGTTACCAATGGTTTGAAATGCATGAACGAATGGTCATCTTATTTGGAAATACACCTTTCCACTACTATGACAAGTGTATGTGTAAGGTGTGTGTTACATTTTGTAGTCTTACCATTATGGTTAATCCTGAAAGGTGTTAATTAACAAACGGAGTGGTGAATTTTTAATGAAGCTTTGTAAAAAATTAATTTAAGTAAGGTTTAATGATGTGATTTAGATATGCAGGGAAGTTAGTGGTATGAATTCAATCCATTGATATTGTGGCAATAATGGGAATATACTGGCATCTTTCAATTTAAACTGTCCAATCAATTTTTTTAATCATTAAAATGATTAAAGTGCCCAACTCCAATAGGAGAGACGCTTATCGGCGTAATATATGTATGACTATCACAATATGATATTTCACAAAACTCTTTCACACTGGCAAATTAGCCCAGCCAAACCATCATATCGTACCCATGAAGGCTCACCATAACAACTTTGCATCTTGCTCTCATACAACAGGAACCTACTTGCTTTAGATAGTGTATAAAACATAGATTGATAAATTCTTCTCAAAGACATTATTAGCTCCGCGAGATCCTACATGACAATACACAAGTCACTATCCCGCAAATTATTATTATGAATCACATGGTTAAGGCCAAAGAAGAATGAACATGTGTATGTTTGTACAAAAGACTTTAACTGAAGTCAATAGTTACACAGGACTTCATAGGTTGATGCTTCCAAACCTATCAAATAAGAAGAGATCGAATGAATATTCAGTGCCCTATAGAGTGGAATTGCAATGAAATAAACTGCAAGGACGTCAGTAAGTGAATTATTGTACATCTATACAAGGATATCCACTATGATTGATACTACATGGAAAGAAAGCAACGAATTCACCTTCACCATGACCATGGATAATGATTTCCAAGAAGCAACATAAGCAGTATCATTATTGTTGTTTTTCTTGTCGATGAAATATACCACTTCTGCCACACCAGACTATCAAAAATACAGTTCACATATTATACCAGTGGTTGATAGGATTTACAAATTACTACTATCTACAACAATAAAAAGGTTTAAATCAACATCAAGTACAACATAGAAATGCACATGTATGTAAAAGACAAAATATTGGCAATTCACGCATACATCGACTGCAGTTTTGACCAAATTTTAATTGTTAGTTACCCATTGTACATTAGAAAATAGCTCATACTATAAAAGAAACAAGTATAGAGACGACACTTATGAAAAGAGATAGTTCTGATGAAATACAAACATAAGACCCAAGTTTGGTAATGGAATTTTGTCACGGACTTGTAGTAAAAAAATTAACCAACACAAATGATCCAAAATGGATCCTAAAATCTCTAAGTCTTCATCTATATTAACTATCGAAAACACTATCGCAAGAGAAAATAGTGAAGGAATGGCGGAAAAACCTGAAAATCCAAAGGAAAGCGAAAGTGCAACTGGGATGCAGCAAAGCCATTGGATCGGATAAATCAATGGCCCTGAACAAATTGGAATATCATAATCGGGAGAGACTAGCGAAGTACATTGGAGGCAGCCCTATGGAAATCGCGATAGCGATCAGCGTGATTTAACGAAGACCGTTGATCGTGCGCGTAGATCAACAGCCTAGATCAATTCATGATATCACATCACTATAACACAAAGGAGGACTTACTGAGGGCTTGAGGATTAGCGATATGCGATCGCCAATTGCGATATCGCATCACAATATCGCATTCGAGTAATACAAAGGAGGGGGGCCTATGCAACATGCAACTTGCGATAGCGATAAAGGCAGACCCAATGAGGTTTATAAATGTGGCCCTATAAATTTTGAGTTCCAATATAAAAGTGCTTGTCGGGCTTTTTCTGTGTATTTGCACATTTCTGTTATAAAACCGAAATATAAAAGGAAATGGCCTGAGGCAATAAAGCCAGACCCGAAAGGTTTATAGATGCAGCTTTATGTTATTTGAGTTTCCTGGTAAGTGGGATTTCGGGTGGTAAGTGGTATTGGACGGGCTCCACCCAATGCCATACACTGGTTGACACGTGGCATGGTGTAGGAGAGAGAAAACCACCTTTTCGGGTGGGTAATCTCCATGCACATAAGCCACCCAAAATGGATGTCAGCCATTAGATCGGAGATTAGGTAGATCAATGGTGTGAAATACAAAGGATCTTGCGACAGTGATATAACACGGACCCGATAGGGATTATGGACACGATTGGATATTATTTCAAGTCCGATGGAAAGTGCTTTGTCGAATTTTTCAGTGTATTCTATGTATTTCTATGTGTAAACAAAGAAGAGTGTTTTTGGGATTTCACCCGTGCTAGTGGTCCTTTCTGTTACAAATAGGTGGGTACCATACCTTCAACATTTTACAATGATTTCTTAATGCTCAAAACTGAGATGAACAGACAGGGTTCGGGAGCCAGAAAGCCTGAGAAAGGAATGCAACCGACAACGCCGATAAGCTTAAAATCCATTCAATGGCAGAGACAAAGAAAGGTAGTTGCTGAGACAGAGAGAAAGTAGAAAACAGAGAGAAAGAGGGAGAGTCTGTGTGCTCTTGTAGACTTGAGGATTTCAAGTAAATCCCTGTTGTTTTGTCACTATTGTGTTGAGACTGGATTTGAGCTCACGCTTGTAATAATCTGCTCTTGAAGACATAATATAGAGGTCGATGCTAAAATATGGACCAATAGATGTAGAAAAGAAGTTCGGTGAACTCCTTGATTATTTTTTGTGTTGATGTGTGTGCCTGTTACGTTTTCTAACTGCTCATTGTCTATATTATTCGCAATCTTTTCGATCCGTTGCACTAAGTAATATAGGAATTCCTTCACATGAGTCTGTAATAACTTTATATTGATTTAAGATCTCATTTTTAGATCAACTCGTATCAGAGCATTTGGTTTTGTTAAGGTTAGACAAGATTATGCTGGATTTTGAATACTAACTAGATTAAAGCTTAGATTAGGAGGAGTAGAACTTGTTGAGGCTAATCTAGAGATTAGAAAGAGTCTATTCTGAGAGGAGAATGGTAGAAGAAACTCCATTGGGAGTAGAATCTCAATTTATGGAAGGTTTTAAGGCACTCCAAGCCATGGTGGAAGAGATGTATCTGGAATTTAAGAAGGGTCGAGGTGAAAGCCCCTCAACACCTAAACCAAACAAAGGAGAAAAGAAACCTTTTCTAGTTGCCTCTCCAAAAGGCAAAGGAAAAGGAGAAATGCCTCCTCCACCAACTCCTCCATCACCACCTTCATCATCCTCATCATCTTCTTCGCATAAAACTAGCCCTGATAAGAAAAAGAAGGAAACTTCTTTGATTAAATTTGATGTGAAGTTTGATTTCCCAATTTATGATGGAGAACTAAATGCAGAGAAGCTAGATAATTGGATAAGGTAGATTGATGTATATTGTAGGGTGCAAAACATTGATTCATAAAGGAGGAAGATTCAGCTGGCTAGCCTTCGACTTGGAGGAACTGAAATAGTATGGTGGGAAGACAAGACACAAGCTGATCTGCAAAAACATGGTAAAATCATTTCTACCTAGAATGAAATTGTTTATGCTATCAAAAAGCAATTTTATCCTTTAGCTTACATGCAGCAGGTAATGATGAGTTGGAAAACTCTTCACCAGTTGAAGGGTCAGAGTGTACAGAGTTATACTCAGGAATTCAGAAAGAGAGATTTAACTCTAGGAATATCATTAAACTCACCTGAAATTTTATTAAAGTATATAGGTGGTCTTCATAGCTATTCAAAACATACTATTCTCATGTTTAATCCCACTAGCTTAGATGATGTATCATTTCAAGCCACACATCTAGAAGCTAGAGGTAAGAATGTAAACCTAGAGGTTGGGGGAACATCTAAATATTCTATAAGCAAGAACAAGGAAAAGAACAAACTGAAATGGAAGGAGAGGAAAACAAACACTGTAAAGAAGGATAAATATTCATGCACTCATTGCAATAAGAAGGACACTATGAGGCACACTACTGGTCTTTTCATCCAGAACGGAGACCTAAGAAGTTCGATGGTAAGGAGAGAAAGAATGTTGCAGCTATTCAGCAGGACTTGGGATCAGATTCAGGCGATGAAACAACAGTTACAACCACAGGTATTAAAGGTAAAGATTTTGAAGCATTCACTAGTAATTATGCACAATCTGTGATAATGAAAATAATGAGAGAGAAAGAAATGAGCTTTTCCATATTAGAGTAATTCCCAAGCATAATAAGATTGATACTTTGTTTGATAGTGGATCACAAGTAAATTTGATTTCTAAAACAATTGTAAAGAAGTTGGGGTTACAAAAAAAACTTCATGAGAAACCATATCCATTAGGTTGGGTGTGCGATAAAACAAAGCTACAAGTAACGAGACAATGTAAACTTAGGTTTGCTATTGGATCAACATTTATAGATGAGGTTGAATTAGATATAGTTCCATTGGATATATGTGGTATTGTTTTGGGAAGTCCATATTTGCATGATAGGAAAGCTATTTTCTATCGAGCTCAGAATAAGTACCAACTCACTAAATATGGAATTGAATATATTGTAAGAGCTCGTAAATTCAAAAATAATTATTCTCTCATAAATTCAGGACAGATGGAAAGAATTGTGAATTCAAGTAAGCAGTTTTTGCTAATGGTTGTAAAGGCAAAGGATCTTGAACAATCCAATGCATTTGAAGGTTGTGATTATAAACAGAAAGTTGACTTAGTTAAAGTTGTTTCAGAGTATGATGTTCTATTTCAAGAACCAAAAGGTCTGCCACCCAGGAAAGAAATAGTACATGATATTTGTTTGCAACCATATTCACCATTACCTAACATTGGAATGTATAGCTTGTCAGCTTTAGAGAATGAAGAGATAAAGAAGCAGGTATATGAGTTGCTCGCAAAGGGGTTTATACAACCAAGCACATCACCATGTGGATCTCCAATCGTTCTAGTGAGAAAGAAAGATGGATCATGGAGAATGTGCATTGATTATAGAGTAATAAATAAAATAATGATCAAGAATCATTATCCTCTTCCTCGTATTGTTGATCTATTAGATAAAATGAAAGTAGTAGATTTTCTACGTTAGACTTACGAAGTGGCTATCATCAGGTCAGAGTTGTAGAACAGGATGCATGGAAGACTGCTTTCAAGACAAAGCAAGGACTGTATGAATGGTTGGTTATGTCTTTTGGCTTAACTAATGCTCCTGCTATGTTTATGAGAGTTATGAATGATGTACTCAGATCTTTTATTGATGATTTTGTAATTGTTTATTTATATGACATTCATGTTTTCAATCAGACATGGGAAGACCATGTAAAGCATGTAAAGCAGACTTTAGATGTTTTAAAAACAGGATATCTCTATGTAAAACTATCAAAATGTGAATTTGGCAGTACATCGTTAAATGATTTGGGCCATATTGTAGGGGGTGGTGAATTGAAGATAGACCCCTCTAAGTTTGAAGTCATTATGAACTAGCCTAAACCCATATCTGCTACAGAGATTAGAAGTTTCCTAGGGGCAACACAATACTGGAGAAATTTTATTGCTAATTTTTATTTGATTGCAGCTCCGTTACATGCTTTAACAGGATTGAAACATGTGTTTCAGTGGTGAGGCAAACAACAGAAAGCCTTCGACACATTAAAAGAGAAAATCAGTACAACACCAATACTAGCACTGCTAGATCTTCAACATCCATTTGAGATTGAGACATATGCCAGTGATTATGCCATGGGAGCAGTGTTGATGCAACATGGAAAGCCCATATGTTATCATTTTGAGACATTTACTTCTGCAGTAGTTAATTATCCCACATATGATAACGAATTGTATGCTTTAGTACAAAGTGTGAAAAAAGTGGAAACATTACCTATTGGGTAAGGAAACAATCATACATACAGATCATCAACCACTTCAATATTTGCACTCACAAACTAAATCGCAGCAATTAAGACATTATAGGTGGATGGGTTTTCTACATCAATTTCATCTTGTCATCAGATATAAGAAGGGCATACACAATAAGGTTGCATACCTATTATGAAGACCAATCATAAATGCATCTACTATACTTAAGCATAACTCGGTAATGCATGAAAGTTACATTGAGCAATATGCTCAAGATGTAGATTTTAAAGATGTATATGAAACTTTAAGCCATGGAAAAAAAGTAGAAGAATTGGATTATTATGTAAAGGACGAACTTTTATATCATTTGGGAAAGTTATGTATTCCATAAATTGAAATAGTTAGCATAATTTGAGAAGCACATACTTCTCTTAAATCAGGACATTTTCATGTAAGTAAAACAGTTGCACAATTGCAGAGGTTCTGTTATTGGCCCAGAATGCATGAGACAGTTTCTAGATATATAAAAGGGTGTACTATGTGTGCTACAAGCAAGCCCAGTAATAGAAAATTAGGCTTGTACCCTCCACTTCCAATTCCTTCTTGTCCTTGGGAAAGCATTTCCATGGACTTAGTTAGGGGATTGCCAAAATCTAGAAAAAATCATGATTATTTGTATGTTGTTGTGGATAGGTTCAGTAAAATGTGTATTTTGATACCTTGTAACAAGCAGGTTATAGCTTAACAAACAACAAAGTTGTTCTTTTAGAATTTATGGGTTCATTTTGGTTTACCCACTTCTATTGTATCTGAGCGATATTCTCGATTTGTTGGGAAGTTTTGGTTAAGTTTATGGGAGTTTATGGACACCAAGTTGAAGAAGAGCATAGCATTTCATCCAAAAATAGATGGTCAGATAGATGTGGTCAACGGGACAATGATCCAGTTGCTTAGAGGCTATTGCAGCAAGCATCCCATGTTTTGGGATGAACATTTGTATTATGTGCAGCATGATTACAACCGTGTCAAGCACTCTTCTACTCAGATATATCCTTTTGAGACTTATTTTGGTCTTATACCAAAGTCTCCCTTGGATTTTGTCTTTGGTAAAGACATAGCAGTTGATGGACACAGTGATGTGGACAAAGCAACCAAGTTCATTGAACAAATCTAGGAAGTTCACCAGGAAGTACAGGAATAGCTGGAAAGAAGTCAAGCCAAGTACAAGGCAAGACATGACAAGCATCAAGTTGAGCATTATTTCCAAGTTGGTGATCAAGTTTGGCTGTACATTAGCAAAGACAGAATGCAAGGTGAAGGTAAGAAGCTAAAACCAATAAGGTATGGACCTTTCAAGATACTTGATAAAATTGGTGAAAATGCTTTTCGCCTTGATTTGCCAACTTATATGAAGATCTATTCGGTCGTTTATGCAGAAAACTTGAGATTGTATGAACCTTCATTGATTGAAGATCCTGAAGAGAAGATTTAGTTGCCTTCTATTAAGGATTTGTTACTTGAATATCTCAATGAGTTACAGGAAGATATAGTTCTGGATAGGAAGGTGAGAACTATGCATGGAGGGGATGTTGAGTACTTGAGAATAGGGCTCAAAGGTTCAAATCCATGCAAAGCACGGTGGATAGAAGTTAAAAAAGTGAGGGAGTTGTATCCTCACTTGATTGATGCCTAAAAAACCAACTTTTGGTGGTCCAAAAGCTTTTCAGTGGGAAGGCATGATCCAAAATGGATCCTAAAACATCTAAGTCTTCATGTATATTAACTATCGAAAACACTATCGCAAGAGAAAATAGTAAAGGAATGGTGGAAAAACCCGAAAATACAAAGGAAAGAGAAAGCACAGCCGGGATGCACCAGAGCCGTTGAATCAGATAGATCAACGACCCAGATCAAATCAGAATATTGCAATCAGGAGAGACTAGTGGAGTACATCAGAGGCAGCCCTATGGAAATTTCAATAGCAATCAGTGCGATTTAACAATGACCGTTCATCGAGCGCACAGATCAACGACCCAGATCAACTTGCGATATCACATCACTATAAAACAAAGAATGACTTACCGAGTGCTTGAGTATTAGCGATAAGCGATCTCCAATCGCGATATCGCATCGCAATATCGCATTAGAGAAATACAAAGGAGTGGCGCCTATGCAACATGCGACTTGTGATAGCGATAAGGGCAGACCTGAGGGGGTTTATAAATGTGGCCCTATAAATTTTGAGTTTCGATATAAAAGTGTTTGTCGAGATTTTTCTGTATATTTGCGCATTTCCATTATAATACCAAAATACAAAAGGAAATGACCTGAAGCGATAAAGCTGGACCCAAAAGGTTTATAGATGCAGCTTTATGTTATTTGAGTTCCGTGGTAAGTGGGATTTTGGGCAGGCCTTAGGCGGTAAGTGGCATTGGATGGGCTCCGCCCGATCCCATACACTGGCTGACATGTGGCATGGTGCAAGAGAGAGAAAACCACTTTTTTAGGTGAGTAATCTTTATGCACATAAGCCACCTGAAATGGATGTCAGCCATTGTATCGGAGATGAGGCAGATCAATGGTGTGAAATAAAAAGGGGCTTTCGACAGTGATATAACACGGACCCAATAGGGATTATGGACATGATTGGATATTATTTCAAGTCCGATAGAAAAATTTTTGTCGGATTTTTCAGTGTATACTGTGTATTTATTTGTGTAAAACAGAGAAGAGTGTTTCTGGGATTTCACCCGCGCCAGTGGTCCTTTCTGTTACAAATAGGTGGCCACTGTACTTTCAACATTTTACAATGATTTTTTAACGCCTGAAAGGGAGATGAACGAATAGGGGCTGGGAGCCAGAAAGCCCGAGAAATGAATGCAAACCGATAGCACCGATAGGCTTGAAATCCATTCAATGGCTGAGACAGAGAGAAAGCAGAAGACAAAGAGCAAGAGGGAGAGTCTGTGTAATCTTGTAGACTTGAGGATTTCAAGTAAATACCTGTTTTTGTCACTGTTGTGTTGAGACTTGATTTGAGCTCACACTTGTAATAATCTACTCTTGAATACATAATATAGAGGTCGGCACTGAAATCTGGACCAGGAGACATAGTCAGGAAGTCTGGTAAACTCCTTGATTATTTGTTGTGTTGATGTGTGTGCCTGTTATGTTTTCTAACTTCTCATTGTCTATATTATTCGCAATCTTTTCGATTCATTGCGCTAAGTAATATAGGCATTCTTGCACATGAGTCTGTAATACCTTTATATTGATTTAAGATCTCATTTTTAGATCAACAAATGCCAAAATAAATAATACAGCTAAAATTTAAACACAAAATATCCAAAACCAATTGGTTTTGTGTGCCAAACAAATTGTGATCACTTTTTATTTAACTATAATACATTTTTAGGCAATACTAGGGTATAGTTGGCACTACTAAGGTATATTTGAACTAAAAATTTAAAATGTTGATTTGTAAACTGCCCTGAATGTTCTATAAAAACATCTTGTTGCATATTCTATAAAAACATATTATTGCAACAGATCTTAGAGATCATGCCTTGGATATTCCATAAAAACATCGTGTTGCAACAGACCTTACAAGTTTGTACAAAATATTATGATTTAATATTAATATTTTAGTGCAAATAATACTAAACATTGCTAACACTGAAAATAAAAGAAGCTAAAACAATGACCACGCCATCCATATGTTGAACATTGCAAAAAATGAAAATTAAAAAAGCTAAAACAAAGACCACACCATCCATAGGTTGAATGCTAAGACTGAAAATAAAATAAGCTAAAACAAAGACCACTCCATCCATAGGTTGAGCATTGCTAAGACTGAAAGTAAAAGAAGTGAAAACAAATACCACACCATCCATAGGTTGAATGCAAGATGTACATTTGGAAATCCAATATGGGACAACCCAACCAAAAGTTCAGAACTATGCATTATTCTTTTCTTCTCAGTGATGAAATACAAATACTAAAATAAATTAACTCACTAAAGAGTTGTCTATGACACTGTGGCATTTATGATTGCCACAAGGTCTTCTACTTCCCCTCTTCTCTTTAAATATCCCACTCCCCTGGTTATTCTACTTACACATTCTTAACAGTGTATTGCAACCCATTACACTTTCTATGACTTTTTGCACTGCAAAATAATTGTTGAGATAAATATTGGTCCATACATATACCATGTTACCAACAATTTTCCATAAGCATCTCTAAACATTGCGGAGAAAACCTGAAAAGTCTTAAAAACAAATAAAAAACAATTTCTAATGAAACCATAAATCACAAGAAAAGGTGCACTAATGACAATATTACCATGTTACGAACAATGCTTTATAAGCATTTATAAACTATAAATAGGCTTCCTGGAGATATTGTCGGGAAGTTATGAAAAAGCCTATACACTCACAACATTTCTCTCGTAACACCATAAATCAGCAAAAACCACATAAAACTTTAAAATTGGTAAATTTGACAATTTAAACACCCACCTAACATTATTTTCAAATTCTTAAAACCAACCTCAGTTTATTCACTGGCCATTTTGTAATATGCTACAAATAAATGATTAATCCATTCAATATCATATGATTTCAACCAAATTAATATATTTCTTATGAACTCCTTCAATCATGGGGAAATAACTATTCAAAGACTATAATAGAAGCCGTCGCCATCTTATAATGTGCAACATTTGAAATATAGGCATTACATGTCATCTACCAAAGTAATAGATTTTGTTAAGTCCCTGATACTTTGGCCAAAGATGTTCCTTTCTATCCATCGCCATTTTATAATGTGCAACATTTTGAACTACAAACATTACATGTCGTCTACCAAAGTAATAGATTTTTGTAAGCCCCCCTTACTTCGGCCAAAGAAGTTCTTTTAAAAGATAAAATATAAGTAAAGTGTATACAACTTAAGGCTCACATGGAATTGGGAACTGTTATGGTAAATATTTTATGTATCGTACACAGTGTAACCTTATCAACACTGATTACGCACTTGAACAGGTTAGAAATACAGTGCCCTGTTTCTAATGTGAGAACTAGGGTGGCCTGTTTCTATTTTAGAAAAGAGAATTGAGTTAGAAATAAAACTATGTTGACTTGGTAATTGTCTGAACCCTTGGATATTGCCAATGACCATCATAATGTTCATGTAACATCTACACTTTTAACAAAGAAATAAACATGTCACAGCAAGATATTGTACTACTGCTTATGGAACAATTGGATCTCATTCAGCGACTTTACTGTAAATCAATTTTGCTGATTGTAAATCAAAAGATAAGCTGTTCATTTCTTTCACAATATGAATTTTCTAGCTATGGCTATCCATTCAATATTTGTATTTCACATTTGGAACTATCCATTCAAAATTAGCAACAATTTGAACTTTAATAGTCATAAATTAATAGACATGGCTGATTAGAAGGCAACAATTTGAACTTTAATAGTCATAAATTAATAGACATGGCTGATTAGAAGACATAAATTAGCAGACATGGCTGATTCTGAAACTCAAAATTAGCAACAATTTGAACTTGAATAGTCATAAATTAATATAGATGGTTGATTAGAAGACATAAATTAGCAGACATGGCTGATTCTTGAACTTTAAATAGAGGGAAATAAAAAACAAATAATATTCATTGACACTTCTCATCAGTATTCATGCTTCCCATTTCCATCACATTTCTTAAGATTTCTAAAATTCTTAATATGATATCGCCCTGGAACGTGTCACAAAGAACACGACTTGGGTAGAATCACAAAGAGATGGTAGTCCATACCTTTTAATGTTCATGAAATTGAACGAGAGATGCCTCGCATGAACACACCAAGCATAAAAGCCTTGCGAGAACATGCCAAGATGGCAATGGCATATGCGACAAATCACAGGCTCCATGGCCATTAATATTGGTTGATACTTGACGTTCCAAAGAGAAATTGAACACTAAAAGTTTTGCTAATAGAATTGCTTGTCAAATGACAAGATTTAGTGAAAGGAAGTAAATAATTCCATGTTTCCAACACCTTGGCAACAACCTCTTAAATATATCTAGAGGCTTCAGTAAGATATACATAGTTGTAATGCATGCAAAAATGTAACATCATGGAACGATGCATGTGTTTCGTAACAACAATGAGAAATCATTGAATGACTATTAATCTTTTAATTAAGTATATATTACTACTTGTTTGAGGCTGTGGGCTCACCATTTTACCACTTGTCTATTCTTCCATAATCCAACCTGCATGTGAAATCTCATATAAGTCTCTCTTGCTCGATGGACAAAATATTTGATCATGGTGAAGGATAATTTGACTATAGCTCCAACAAATGAAACAGTTTTCCGTGACTCCAACAGAAATAGTGGTAAAATTAATCTTTAACCCTCTACCTTATTTCTTGTTTTCTCCAATGCTACTGACTTAAGGGGAGTGCTTTAATTCAAAACATTGTTGCATTTTAATGGGTACAAGCAACCAGAGCTATGGAACTCTATTCTGTTATGAATGACTATGTTGTATAATCCAGTGGGTCGAAGTCCAGAAAATGAGTGGAAATCACTACTGCGGGGAGTGCTTTAAGTTAAAACACTGTTGCATTGTAATGGCTAGGAGCAATCAGTTGAAATTGTACCATCTCTGGTGCTGGTATTACCCTCTAGAAACCGATCACACTCATATTCAACAATCTGCTCCTCTGCTGCCTGTAAGTATTCTGGTCGATCAGTTTAATAACCAACCTCTTCCTTATCAAATACGACCTCAACGTAATGCACTTGACCCTTGTTCTTAATGATCGTTGGAACTCTTCCAACCTGGAGGTCAGGTGAACTCGTAGGTTGCACATCGTATGGTCCCTCCACCTCTCCTAAATTATAGATATTTGTATGGTTAGTCATATACCACGGGTAGCCAACCAAGGCTTGCTTTGCAAAAAGTGGCCTGACGGATAGATTTTACTTAGTGTGTGGAAAACTAGGGATAACGAACCAAGAAAGTAACTTCAGAGTGCCATTTTCCTTTTCCTTATGGTCAAGAAAACTTACGACACTCCAACAAGTTGAAGTCCAGGAAATTAGTGGTAGTCACTACCACCAACTATTACTATGATTGGGCCTTAGAGGAATTCATTATTATATATGTAATATGAGCAAGGAAGGGTTACGGTTTGAGTATATTCTTGTTTGTTATTAAAGTTAGCCATGCTTCATCAACTTCCACAGAGTCTAATCTTAGATTGGAACCTAAAGCGAGCCCAAGTAATCTTTCCAAAGTAGGAGGATCAAAGTGAAATTAACCATAAAAAGGGAATAGGTGGTAGGGAAAGTGAGAGAAACCGAAGTTGCATTGTGGTGGATATGCGAAACGAGAGCCATGGAACATTGTCTGAATGACAATTTTGTATAATCCAATAGGTCGAAGACAAAAATATGAGCGACAATCACTACCTATAGCTATTACAGTGAGAAGACCAGGCCTTCCAGGAATCCGTTATTATATATGTACATCGAGGGATCCATTATTATATATGTACACCGAGGGAGTGACATTAGGTAAGCAATAAACCTTGTCCAAGAGGGTAAACACATTAATTTAAATGTATATGTTATTTCAGTAGTCATATCTCTAGCAACCTCTTGAAATGAAAAACATCGTTTATGCTTGAGAAGTTGAGTATGTACTTAATTCATGGTACTATATATGTTACTATTCCATGAAGTGTGGTTTACTAGTATAGAGTAACCACCTGAATACTCTTTTTAAAATCGCTCGATACTCGTTCTAAAACTCTTTCAAGGTCACAATGAGTGAGTGATTTATGTCTTGTAGATGAATAAGTAATTCATTTATTGCATGTAAAGTCATAGTTCAGCATTAACTATGTTCATAATATGAGTAGTAAAAGTGAATTAGTAGTAACAAGTGAGTAATATTAGAGTAACATAAGGTATAGTTATTGATGTATTGCATAAATTCAAATATGAAATAAGTCTAAAAGCATGCTTAGCATCAATAGAGATTAACCAGGTAGTACATTGATTAAGCTTTACCTCTTGAACTAGTGGGTTATAGTGGGTTATGTGGCTTCATGAACTGTAATTTTTCATATAACACAAATTCAATCAAACCTTCAAACCACAATAAAAGTGCCTTGTACTATGCAGGTTATCACACCTTTGCTTCATCAACTTACAAACCAACATACCTTTGCTTCCTCTGTAGTTGCAATTGTAACTCATTGCAAATGCAACACACTATTAATTGACTCCCTGCCCTCACTTGGATGGCTTCTCTTCCAGCTGGGTACATCTAGATATTTCTACTTAAACCTTCTACACCAAAGCACATTTTACAATAGCAAAGCCAAGGCGTGATACCAGATCTACATGCAGATAGCCAAGTAGAAAACATTGGATATAAAGTGGAAAACATTGGATATAAATTGCAGTGAACGAGAAAAATAAATTGGATAGCAGGAAAAGTTTGGGCATAAAACGTAGTGCACGAGAAGAAACTTTGGATATAAAGCCTAAAGTTTGGATATACAAAAAAATTTCTAACCTTCCTGCATAAAAAAACTTTGGATATAAAAAAAATCTCCCAACCTTCCTGTATCGGGACAAGTGAAGTTTCTTATAAGAGGTTGAATGTTTGCACACCCAGAAACTTTGGTTAAATTTCAAAATGAATAGATATTGTCCACATAAAACATTTAGAACTTTGGTTATATTGTGATAAACATTAAAAAATATTTGTTGAAACAATGGATTAAACAAAAAAACATGATACACGTGTAAAGAATCTCCCCGAATGTATGTCCATCGGTAAATACATCCCTGTTTCCCATGACTAGGATGCCATAGGTACATAAAGAGATATAAAATCAGCATCCAAATAAAAAAATAGGGGAGAACCCTTATATATCTATTCGACCATATAGGATAAGTGTCCCAAAAGAAAACCCTTGGAAGTGTATGGGATCCATAGAGACACAACAACCTTCCTTCGATAATATGTCTACCTACATATTTTGTTCCATATAAATGTGCAAGAGCGAGACCCTTCAGCAAGTGGACATTAAAGACCCTATTTTTTTCAGCCAGTGATACTGATAATAAGTATTTAGAGTCGCTCGCTGATTAGCCCAATCTATGATGACCTTATAATTGCCAAAAATACCGATCTCTTCAATCCCCATCATGTGGCATAATAGACGATGCCCCACAGAGCCAACAAATCCACCCTAGTATTTATGCCCTAACTACTGTGCCATTTGAAAAAATAATATTCGTCAGAGCTCAAATAGATCACCATCCCACTTCCATAGATCCCTACCGATGCAACCTCATCAAAGAAACCCGCCGGGAAATTATCCCACACATCCTTGAGTGTAATGTGCCTGGTGTTTTGTATCATGGTCACATTACCTTTCTCCAGAAAGAATGAGGAGATCTTGATATAGGTCTCCTGCGTATCAGGATCTCTATGCTCAAATATCAATGTGTTTCTCACCCTCTATATGCACCAAAATAGGTAAATATGGAGAGTCCTATATGCTTTCTACTCCCTGAACCATACCTTCAAGAAACATTCAACTGTGGATCCCTCTCATCTAGAGAAAGTCCTCAAGAAGCTAAGAACCGCCTCCCATATTGCATAAGCAAATGGACATTGAAGAAATAGAAGGCATGTATCCTCCATAGATATCTTTCATAAAGTGCACCTCCCAGGCCCCACATATCCTCTCTTCTGTAGATTATCCCATGTAAGGACCATTTGATGTACCAGCAGCCACCCAAAACATGCCAATTCTAGTGGGATATCCCACTTCCACACTGCTTGATACCATCCAAAATGAGGAGTGCCAGCTAGTCCCTTATTCAAGTAGGCATATATGTCTTTGATAATAGGTTTACCTTTGACCATAAGGCCATTCCATGTTAACTTGTTGTCCACCATGTTACAACAACTCATCTCATTCACCTTCTCGGATGGATACCATCTGTATGGAAGATGTATATTTCTTATGTAGAGTTTGTTCACTAATGATTAGGTTGTTGAAATGTTGGATATGGTTTGCTCTCCATTCACAATTTTGATATACATTCAATAAATTCTTACCAATATATTTCGTGCTCGGAAAGAATCTTTGAATAGTACATTAAAAAATGATAGATATCCATTGAATATTAGATAATGAGTCTTTGAATAGTACATTCAAAATTAATAAATAGCCATTGAATCTTAAATAATGAGGACTATAGAGGACCATCTATGACAGAAAACTCCAAGAAACCTAACACTTCCATCTCATTATCCCTTTATAAATATATAAAAAATAGCTATCTATATAGAATATTATCCATTGCTAGCAGAATTCAGCTAACACTTGTTTTCTTTTTTCTTTGTAATGTACAGGAAAATTTTCGCGATTAGAATTTTCATAAAATTCAATCAATTGAGCACGTAAGCTACAATCAAAAAATTAAGTTTCGGGACATCAAGTTAAATGTTGATAATTTGAACTAAGTTTTCAATATCTCTTTATATCTAAGTCGATACCTTCCATTTACTAGAAAAATTGATTGACATTCAGGGAAATGAATATCTGAACCACCTTCCTCGCATTGGTTAAACTTTGGTTTTCTATCTAGAAAAGGTTTATTGCATTGACAGACATATTATACAATTTAATACGAGAGATATCCATAAATATCATGATAATACTTTTCAATATGAGTGAGAAGTATAATTAATAGTTAAAACATGGTGTGTTTGGGACATGGCCATCCCATGATCATTTTTATTTTGAAATCTTTCGAGGGAGAATAGCTAGGTGAATTGAGATATGTATGAGAACATTTAATATGAGTGAAAAATATAGTTAAAACATGTGTGGTATGAGACGCTAATCTTTATCTTGATTGTAAAATTTGGGAATATGTCGATGGATGGTAGTAGGGTCAATTGATGTGAGGTTAATTGATTGACTTTTCCTAAGATTTCTAAATATTCTCAGAATCAACAATTGGAATAAATTTGGAATAAATTCAGCATTTCCATATGTGTATATTTAGTATAAATAGTGTAATTAAAACATTTGTTTTTACTGGTGTATTGTAGATAAAGAAATGTTTAACTATTTTTATGTGCACCATAGAGTAATACACACACATATATATTCATGTTGTATTCAATATGAATCTCTTATACTAATTATGAAGTTGATACATGGTGTGTATATATTTTTTTCCCTTGAAAATAAATAAATTTATTTAATGTATAAAATTACATTCTATGCTTACATGATATGCATGTATTTCACTATATGGATCCACTAGGATCTGGCAAAAAAAGAAGATCATATAGCATTTCAAAAGACTATTACATATATTACCCTCCAATAAACTAAACCAAAACCTATATACAACTAAGTACAAAAATATCAAAGTAAGCTCCAAACATTAATTTCCATATGAGATAACTATAAATGCATGGAAACAATTAAAAGTCTCAAAAAACACACCATATGAGATAACTATAAATGCATGGAAACAATAAAAAGTCTCAGGACATACACCATATGAGATAACTATAAATGCTTGGAAACAATAAAAAGCCTCAAAACATGTTGATGTAGTATGTGAGCCAAAATAAAGAATGTTAAAAAAAGATCATCTCTATAAATAAATGGTCAAATAAAATTCATAGAGTTGATCATTTTGATGTTCTTTGATCATTCAGGTCCCAAATTCAATAGTATGCGTTCATTGGAGAGACCATCGACTTTACTTTCGTTGTAAACATGAATCACTAAAAATGAGTAAAATAATCTTTTAACAAGGTAATAATCTCATATTCTGGCATCTCTTAGATCCTATGACCCAATTTATAATCAAAGACTCCAAAGAAGTGTAAGTGATTCATTGCTTTCTCAATTGCAAACATAAGCATGATTTTTAGAGATAAGAGCTTTGCAAAGTTGTTTGAGCCTACTTCCAAACCCATTTTTAGAGAGAAAGAATGAGTCTCCAAAAGATGAAGTACAACTCCTTTGCCACATCTAGGAGGGTCTCCTTGTGAAGGGTCCTATTGTGATTTTCAAAATAAAAAATGTAATATCAATTTATTTTTCTAGAAGTTATTTTATCCATGTGAATCACGTCGATCGAGTGGTGGGACAAAAATATAATATTTTTTTGTTTTGTTGTAGCTCATAGTTGTTGCAACTCCTCTATATGTTACTACAACTTTATTATTATTGTTGCAATTTTGTTGGTTATTATTGTTGTTGTACCTCTTTAGCTATTACTCCAACTCTATTTAGTTTTACTATTACCGCAACTCTGTTGTAACTTATTGTTGGAAATAGAGTATTGTATTTTTTACAAAATTCAATTCAATTGATGAAATATTTCGTATTATATGCTACAATTTTTTTGCTGTTCTGTGTTTTTTTTCTATATGTTCAATATTTGTTTATGAGTTGGCAGTTGTAGTGTGTATTCTGTTATGTCCTCTCCCTTTCAATTTGGTATCATAGCTAGAAAGTGCTCTTTCCCTCCAAATGAGTATCTCTACTATTTGGAAGTTGAATTGAAATGACATCAAACAATAGTATGGCTCAGTCATAGATTCGTATTATGATTGAGAAAAATTATGACTCTTATTTTATTAGAATGAGAAAATTATTGCTTTCTCATGAACTTTGGGAATTTTTCAATAGTAGGTATCTAGATCCTACTAACCATACAACCAAAATGGCTTTAACGAATGTTGAGAAAACTCTATTGAAAGAGAACAAAACAAACGATAACAAAGGTCTTGGTCTTATTTAAGAATGCTTAAACGACATCATATTTCCAAAGGTTTCAAGTGAAAAGACGTCAACGAAAGCTTCAAACATTCTTGAAACATGTTATTAGGGTGTATCCAAGGCGAAGAATGTTATAAAACTTGAGGAAAGATTTTAAGAATCTGAAAATGAAATATAGTGAGACTGTGGATAGTTTTGTGACTCAAGTCATGAGCATTGTTAATCAATTGAATATTGTAATGACATCTCAGATAAGAGAGTGATTAAGAAATTCCTCTGAAGTTTTCCAAAGAAATTTTAAGTTGTGGTTGTATCCATAGATGAGTTTAAAGACACTAGTCAAAAGCAAATTGATCAGTTGACTTGTTCTTTGGTTGCACATAAATACAAGATAACAAGATATGATGTTAATCCATTGGAGAATGCCTTCAAAACTCAACTACAACTTACAATAGGAAGAGGTAGAGGAATTTCAATTAATAGAGGAAGAGGAGGAGGAATAATTGATCAAAGAAGCAACAAAAATAATTATGAATCTGAGGAGAAATCTCAGTATTACCATTTTATTTTAAGGGGGAGTAACAACAAAACTCGGTAGCAAGCAAATAAGATCAATGATAATTCTAAGGTATATTGTTATTATTGGAAAAAGTATGGTAATTTTGCTAAAAAGTGTTGGAACAAGCAGGAAGATGCTAACAAACAATCTACACACGTTATAGAGGAGTTTGAAGATAATTGAAAACATTTGTTTTTGACCTGTAATGTAGAAAGTTCTAATGATGTTTGTTTTTGGATACCAGGTGCAAAAAACACATGATTGGAAACATATATTTATTTTGCAATATAGACACTAGTATTTAGTCATAGGTAAAGTTGGACAATGATAAGAAGGTATGCATTAAAGGAAAAGGAGTGATTGATGTACATACTAGCAATGGTGAAATAAGAATGATCGATGACATTTATTATATATTTAGATTAAAATGTAATTTGTTGGACATTTGACAACTAATAGAGAAAATATATAGAATGTTCTTTAAGAAAAAGATATGTACAATTATTGATAAGTATCCAAGTAAGCATCTGACAACAAGGGTGGAGATGACAAAGAATAGGATATTCCCACTTATAATGAGAAATAAATTGACTAAATCTTTGAATGCTTATAAAACTAAGGGTTTGGATGAATCCTCGTTATGAATTTCAGATATGGCCATTTATATTTTAGTGGTCTTGATTTGCTACAAAAGATGCTGACGGTGAAAGGGTTTCCCAATATTAAGAAACTAGTAAGCTCATGTATTACAGAGAAAAAATTGTATCTGGAGTTTTGTACATGGTGAAAGCCCCATTGGACATTGTAAACACAGATTTGTGTGGAATAATGAAAACAACTTCATTTCCTGGTAATGTTTATTTTTTAACTTGTATTAATGATTGCAGTAAAAAACTTGGGTTTATCTTCTGAAACAAAAGTCTAAAGCTTTTAGTGCATTCAAAAGTTTTAAAGTCATAGTTGAAAAGGAAAGTGGCAAATATATTAAAGTTTTAAGATCAGCTAGAGATGGTGAATACATGTTAAATGATTTTATGGAGTTATGTTAGTATCATGGGATCTATAGACAATCTGATACACATTAACTCCACAAAAAAATTGAGTGGTAGAAAGGAAGAATCAAGCCATTATGACTATGGATTGAAGAATGTTGAAGGAAAAGAATCCACTAAATGAATACTGGGGAGAAGAAATTATTTGTTCGTTTTATATTCCCAATAGGAGTCTGACTAAGAGCATGAAGGACTAAGTTCCCAAAGAAGCTTGGAGTGGCAAGAGTTGTGATATATATCATTTAAGGATTTTCAGGTGTGTGACCTACACACATTTACTTAAAGAGATGAGAAGGAATTTGAATGAAAGAAGTCGGAAGTGTACATTTAATGAATATTGTGGAGTCTAGTTCATATAGCTTCTATAATCCCATCACGAAGAAGTATATTATCAACATAGATGTTCAGTTCAAGGAAGAACAGGCTTGGGGTGGAAGCATAGATAAATTTGTTGTACAATGAGTTGTATCCTCTCATGGAGATGATTATGGATATGAGCATGATGTACATGGTGGAAAATTGAATCCATATGCACATACACTTGTTGCATGTACTTCAACAAGGTAATCACCAAGAGTCAACACATTACAGTTCAAAACACCCAAAACTCAAGATTGTGGCAAACCATCAAGTTAAGGTGGACAAAAACCAACAAGATTAAAGGCAAGTAATGAATGAAATCATATTTTAGCTACATTAAGGAACATAACTAAAAGTTAGAATACTAGGAGCTTAAGATAATTATATGAGAAGAATGATGAAATAATTCAAGTTTAAAATTTTGCATTAATTACATATGACCCTGTAAATTTAGAAGAAGTCGTTAAAGGAGAAGTTTGGATAAATGTTATAGATGAAGAGATTGATGCCATATAAAGAAATAATACTCTACATATTATAGATCTACCAAAAGGAAAAAGAAATCTAGGTGTTAAATAGATTTACGAGACTAAGTTGAATGCTAAAGGCAAAGTTGAGAAACACAAAGCATGACATGTAGCTCGGGGGTTTAGTCAACAACCCGACATTGATTACAATGAAACATTTTGCACCTATAGATAGACTTGATACAAAAAGGATGTTGTTATCTATTGTAGCAAAAATAAATGGAAAATGTATCATATGGGTGTTAAGTTTACATTTTTAAATGGATTTTCAGAAGAAGAGGTATGTGAAGCTAGCTCAGGGATATGAAATTGATTGAAAAGAAGATAAAGTATACAAGTTAAAGAAATCATTATATGGACTCAAGCAAGCACCCTAGTTATGGTACAATAGGTAATGAATATTTGAATAATAAAGGATTCAACAGAAGTCTAAGTGAGGCAACCCTATATACTAAGGTAAATTGTAAGGGAAAAATTTTGACAATTTTCTTGTATGTTGACGATTTGAATTTCACCGAAGATATTTCAATAGAAGACAATTTTTTTTTTGGAGTTCTGACATTCCTTGGGGTTGGGGAATACAAAGTCTGTAGAGAAATATGTTGAACTACCCACAAAACATGAGTCTAGTTTGAAACCTTCACAAGAAGAAAGGCTAAAGACATCCTTAACATCGATATCCTTAATTGAGAAACTGGCACAATCTCTTGATGGGTTAAGGAAGCGTATGGCACCTCGATGTAAGGACGATATCTACGATGTCATGCTAATGATTATTTCTTTTCTTGTTTATGTATATATGTGACAAAAGATTGTGTGTGCATATTGTATGTGGCAGTGAATGCTTAAACATTAGAGTTACTTTACCTTTTCTCTTAAGAATAACTAGATAAACATATGCAAAACAATTCCTTTGTATTTTAAGCTAGATTTTTTCAAAGACTCGTCATGTATCATAATAAAAGACATTTTAATATTTTATCTATATAAAGAAGATACTCAGAGAAAAAGACACCCAAAAAATATATTTATATATATGAGATTTGTATATATTATTATATATTTAATTAATTTAATATTTATATTTTGATTAATTAATTTGATATTATATATATATAATATATAATATAAGTATTTTGTATATAAAATTTGACTAGCAATTTCTTATAAATTTTATGGAAACTTCTAGCGATTCCCCACTGCGGTACACCCACTGCGGTACACAAGTTCCCAATATTCCTACTCCAAAAACTCATATAGGTTTTTCCACATTAACACCCCTCAACGCCGCCTCCATTCTCCGGTATTTTTCTTCACAGAGTGTTTATATTCCACAATGATGAGGGGTAGATGAGTTTTGTACATTTTTGTGAAATAGATCATGCTCAATTTAATACTAAGGCTTGGTGTGCAAATTGGCACGTGGCACTCATACTCCTATCCCCTTGCTACCGGCTCCATCATCCGGTATCACCCTCCACAGATTTTACAATAATAAAAATAAACTAGTTTTGTACATTTTGGTGAGATTAAACATGGCTAATTTAATGGTGAGGATCGGTGTGAAAATTAGCAGAAGGCAAAAGACCTAATCTGCTTGCGATAACTCTGGGTGCAGCAGCCACTTCTGTTGGATTAATTGCAGCCATGGGCAAATTTATTGTTCTCCCAAAACGTTGGGAACCGATATCTCGAACCAGAGGTTTTAAAATTGCTCAATCATTCAGTGTGCACCTTACTAGCTTGTATGTGGTGAACTCTTCTCCTAGTTAATTACGTAATTTCTTTCGCAGGTGAGGAAGGAGAAGATAGCTTATCGCCTCCTATCGCGAATCTGGAACTCATTTTCAAATACGATACTCTAATGCAGGCTACCTCCGATTTTAAAGTCGAAAACAAACTTGGTGAAGGAGGGTTTCATGGATCCGTCTTCAAGGTAAGGACCTACGGTAATTTCCTTCCATTGAATTAGATACTAGTCGGTAGCAGGTCGAAGTCAGTTATAATGGAGAATAAAAATAATTTTGAATTTCATTGATCCTCAGGAGAGGTTGCAATTAAACGGCTGCATATAAGTTCAATGCAGGGAAACAATGAATTTCTGAATGAGGCAAATCTCATTACTCGTGTTTAGCACAGGAATCTAGTGAGATACTTGGTTGTTCTGTTGAGAGATAAAAAAGACTGCTAGTTTACGAATACCTCCACAAGAGTAGTCTCGACAAGATTATATTCGGTTTGTTCTCGCTTAAGCTCTGCTTCAATCCTGTAACTGTTCAAGTTTGTGCACGTAGTTTCTTGAGTTTTAGAAACACCTTTTTACTGTATGTGTGCAATATATGTAGATACAACAAAACACAATTTACTTAATTGGAGAGAGAGGTATGAAATCATAATTGGGACAGCGCGTGGGCTTGCCTATCTTCACAAGGACTGGAGATTCGAATCATCCAAAGACATATCAAAGCAAGCAATATCTTACTAGACAATAAATACCGACCCAAAATTGCAGACTTTGGGTTAGCGAAATTATTTGCAGAAGATGAAAGCCACGTTAGCACTAGAGTTGCAGGAACTTTGTAAGAATTCTCCCTACGGTTCAATCTCTTGATGTTCCAAACATTATTCAATAAATTGCAGGATATGAACGTATCACAACTCATATATATATGAGAAAGGATCATATAATTTTAAGAGGGTTAATATATGGAGATTTGATTGTACATAACATTGTGCAGTGGTTACATTGTGCCTGAGTCCTTACGCGGAGAGTTGACAGAGAAATATGAGAAAGGATCATATAATTTTAGGAGGTTAATATATGGAGATTTGATTGTACATAACATTGCGCCTGAGTCCTTACTTGGACAGTTGATAGAGAAAGCAGATGTATTCAGCTATGGAGTGCTTCTTCTCGAGAATATCAGCGGAAGAAAGAACCATAGTTTGATTCAACACATGGAGTTTCTCATTTAAGCTGTATGGCTCTTGTGGATCTCATTCTTGAAATATAAAATTTCTAAAATGTCCATAGAATTATGATTTCTTGCGAACTAATGCTTTACGTTCCGTGGATATTGGTCAAATTACGAGACATGGAGACTGTATAATGCAGAGAGAGCATTAGAAGTTATGGATCCACATTGGAAGGCAGTTACTAGAAGTTATGGATCCACATTGGAAGGCAGTTACTCGTGGGAAGAAAGGCTTAGAGTGATTAAAATTGGTATTCTGTGCACTCACGCAGGTGCAATGTTGAGACCTTCAATGTCCCAGGTGGTGTTGATGCTACCAGGTGAGCAACAACATATTCCTTCGCCCACAAGGCCTGCTTTCGTGGATGAGGAGAGTGTGTTGACCGCAATAGACCAAGCGGAATGTGGTACAGTTACTCCTATTCAACACCTTAACAACACTCAACGAACACCTTAACAACACGTCAACGAACACTCACTCGTTGGAAGTAGCGACTTATTGTCGGACACCATCTAATGTCCACTCTGCAGGTGCTAATATTTCATTCAGCATTCCGGAGCCAAGGTTATCTCCACTGATTATAATTAATCGGTATTTACGCTGCTCATTCTATAATTTGATACTCGTTTTGAGACAATTAAGCTTCTCAAAACACTCTTTTTGGTTTCATAGATTAGGATGAGTTAGAGAGTTTGATGATCTAGATTCATTATAGCATGTGATGTTTGATTCTGTATAATAAATAGGGTTTGATTGAGTTTAATTTCTAATGTATGTATGGTTAAGTTGACGTTGATAAGCTCTTAATAATTTCATAATGGAAGCTGCAACCGGACAGAGTCGTGCGTCTATGCTTGGAGGGTCTGTCATTGTAGTCAACCAGGTAAGCTTTTTATCCAACGCCTCCAATCGTGTGCTGCCATGGTACCTATGAATGCCCAGCTCTTCTCAGGTAAGCAGTCCTTGTCCTCTTCTGGATGAACGTCCATGTGCTTTCCAGCCAGTTCCATGCAACGCATGACCATCCCTTCTCGACACGTTCATCCGTCTACGTCTCTCTCATCTCGTCTTTAAGATCGAAGCTCCTCTGAAGGTATCAGTTTCTGCTCCTCTACGCCTACCAGGGCGTAGGGAACTCCCTTGCGCTATTCTCTCATTAGCCCATTCCACTTTTCTCCCATCCTTTGCCTTTGTTCTGCTTTCTGCTAATGGTCGGCTCTCTGACATACGGCAGGCTCTTTTCCGGTTCAGGTGCGTTACTTTTTTCCCAGTTTCTTCCGTTACTTTCTCAGCTCTCTTACAGTAGGCTCACGTTCGTTTTTATCACGGCTCTTTCTTTCAGCTAGATTAGACAGGCTTTACCAAAGGTTTTTAACTTCAGTGATCTGCTACTGGAATATGGTCATCAATGTGCTCACGGGTTGAGTGCTAGCCTTTTCTGGCATCATGTGTCACCCTCTCCTCAGGTTTTTTAAGTCCAGATGTTACATAACCAAGCCTAACCAAGCCATGTTCGGACTTTCGTGTTAAGATTGGCAAATGGTGGTGTATTTGCCGCATTTACTGTTGCTGTTTTACATGCGGTCCACAGTCTTCTGCTTAGAATGTTGTATCCTCCCCTGGTTTATTTTCCTCTGTCTTCTAGTTTTTCCGTTTACAGTCCTCCAATCTCCGGCATCTCTTCCGGCCTATCCTGTTTTTGAATTTTTTCTGGCGGTCTCTCACGGGCAGCTCACAGGATGATCACGTCATCTTGATCATCTAGGCCTTTTATGCCAGCGGCCCCCATTTATGTATCTAACCTTATCGAGCTCCCCATCCTGTACTTGGGCGTCCTTTTTTCTATTTTATATTGATGGTTCTTCCTGAACCTTCTCTGACCGAATCCATGTTCTCATAGAATTATCATTTTTAGCAACTTTCATTGTACCAGCCTCCTCTCTTCTGTAAGTTTCATCTTCCATCCAGGCCTTATGTGAAGTTTCTATTAGCTTCCGGATCAGTTCCTACTTTTTTCTGTGCCAGGGTCTCCATGTCAGAAGGTTACGTCTCTACAGACCCCCAGGCTCTTATTAATGCCACCATCGCAGCCGAACAGGCTCATTTATCCTCTCTGAGCTGGCATGCCATCGTGGAAGATATGATCCTCCCAGGACCCGCCTCCTCGTTTCCTACTCCTGAAGTGGGATGCCCTCCATCTGGCGGTCCTGTTGACACCTTGGATAGCTTTTCGAGCCCTGTCAAGCAATTCAACCCCCGCTGTCGGCCTATCAAATCAGGTCCTCCCCCTAAGGCTATTACAGTGAACAGTGCTTTCCTGTCTGAACGTATCGACAACTTACAAAAGTTTGCTCTTGTTGGGAAATGGCATTTCCCTTTAATGAAGGATTCAGAATCGCGGCAATGGTTATCCGAACAAGGGTCCCCCATTCTGGGCTATACGCCCATTATTTCTCTCATGATGAAGGATTGGTATTCCTTCCACTTCCTAAAGGAAAAGGATCTAGAGATCATTCTCAGCAAGCCCTCGGTCAAAGGCCGGAGCTTCCTTTTTCTGTCCAGGTGGTATATGGGTTTTGACCCTCTGAAGAACACTCCGTCAAACTCTCTGATCTGGGCCAAACTGCCGAATCTTCCTCTGGAACTATGGTCATATGAAACTCTGTCCGAGATAGGGAACTCTATTGGAAAGTTTATTTATGTTGACCCATGGTGCAGGGGTGAACGAGATAAGCAGATCGCTTGGATTCTCATTGAGAAACCTTTCAAAGGCACTTATCCGGAATTCATTGACATTCTCTGGGAGGGGATGCGCATCAGACAGAGGATCGATTTTTGGGGCATCCCCTTCCGCTGCTCCCGTTGTCATCATACTGGCCACCTCATAAAGGACTGTAAGCTCCGCCCTCACAGAAGACACCTCCTATCCCCATCATCAAAGAAATATCCTCGGGGTACAACTTCTTTTTTTATGCCGGAGGACATTCCGGTTGGATCCCCGTTCGTCCCTGTAATGGAAGGGCCCAAGGCTGCCGCTCCCCTAGCTCCCTCTCCTCCGGCTGTGTTTATTTCCTCTCCCATCCCCGATCCATCGGAGGGTATCCCTGTTCCCTCCCCTCCTGGTATGACTCTTCAGGACATTAAGGTCGGTTCTTGCTATATTACGCTCTCTTCCTCTCCATCAACCCCTTTAAGTCCTCGCTCTCCTCCCCCGAATGTTTCTACCAAAGGAAAAGAACCCGCTAACGTCCCCTCCCCTGGCTTCTCTCCCTCCAGATCGCCATTAAACGCCCTCGACAGCGATGTCGACCTCTTCATTCAAAGGAACCCCCTTACTTTTGAACCCCTCACCATTTACAAGCCCCTTGGGCCTTCCATCAGCCCAAATTCTGCTAACATCACTGTTCGGAAAAAGAAAAAAGGAGACAA
Organism: Pinus taeda; assembly: GCA_000404065.3. Lineage (NCBI taxonomy): Eukaryota > Viridiplantae > Streptophyta > Pinopsida > Pinales > Pinaceae > Pinus > Pinus taeda. The sequence goes on along the minus strand of APFE030240967.1, from coordinate 10,931 downwards.
CCGGCATTTCAGAGGCAGAACTATTGCATATGATCTGGGTATAACTAATCTATCCCTGGTGGAAGTGCCTATATCGAAATCTGCTGCCCCACAGCCCCTTAGAGCAAGTATGGTTGGTCAGCCTTCCCGATGACCTTCCTCATATCTATGAACATTCGGGGGCTGGGCGCGTCCCATAAATATCTGGCGCTCAAAAAATTGTATTATCAGGAACGTCCAAAAGTTATCTTTATACAAGAAACCATGCATCCCTGCCTCACGACTATTACATTTTTCAGGAAAATGCTCCCGACTTGGTACATGGTGGCTACTAGTGCAAACGGCTTATCTAGCGGTCTTGCTGCCCTTTGGGATCCTGTATGGATAAACGCCAAGGCTTTCAAGTATTGCGCAGGTATCATGCTCTCGGCGACTGTAAGGGGTCACGTTCAGTGTCTGAATCTCCTTAATGTTTATGCTCCTTACAAGAACAGGACTCCTTTCTGGGACAATTTTTTTGCCTCCGGTATTCTAGAGATGGAATCTCTGGTGATTGTCGGGGACCTGAATGTCACACTCAGCCCAAACGAATGCTAGGGCAATGGTAGGGTTCGCGATCCTCTTTCCGAAAAGATCAGGTTGGGGCTCCTCAGCAGGGACCTGGTGGATGTCATTCCGGATCAACTAAAGCCCACCTGGGACAACGGCAGAATGGGGACGGCTTATATAGCCAAGAGGATTGACCGTTTCCTCATCAAGGTTTTTGTGATCGAAAAATGGGGCATGCCATACTCCATTACAGCTAATGAATTTTCATCTCATCACAAGCCCATAATCCTCGGATGGGCATCTTTCAATATCAGAAAGAAAAATTATTTTAAATTTTGCAGAATTTTTTGGAGGACGTATCTTTTAACGAACTCATCTCCAAAGAATGGCAGGGGATGAGGGGTTCCCCATCGGACCCCACTTTATCTTTCCTCAAGAAAATCCAACATCTCAAGTCTGTGGTCAAATCATGGCAAGCACAGAAAGTCAAACGGGATAAGGAAGAACTGAATCATATACAAATGGAGCTGAATGATATTCTATCGGCCTCTCTCAACGATATGTCACTGGAGAAAAAGACCATCATCAGATCATTAATAAAAAAGAAACACTCCCTCCTCCTCAAAGAAGAAGAGCAATGGCGCCTCAAAAGCCGAGCATTGTGGCTCAAGGCTGGGGACCGAAATACCAAATACTTCCATAATTGTGCTAACGCCAGGAAGAGAAAAAATCGATATGGAAGATGGAGGATGGGAATGGTGCTTTTCTTTTTTCACAGGAGGACATCTCCAATGAAGTGGCACGTTTCTTTCTGGCCCAGTACAAAAGAATCCCCTGCAATGCCGCGGGCATGTTTTGGGTTGTTGAGCACATGCCAAAGATGTTCGACAGCGCGGCCTATGAAAATTTTATTTGTCCTGTCACTGAGGACGAGCTCCTCGCTGCCATGAAAGCATCAAAAAAGGGTAGGAGCCCGGGTCCCGACAGATGGCCCATTGAATTCTTCCTCCATTTTTTTGACCTGTTCAAGGTGGACTTGCTGCTCATGGTGGAGGCCTCATGAATGTCGGGGAATATTCATTCTGCTCTGTCATCCACCCTTATCGCATTAATTCCAAAAAAGGGTGACTCTACATCCTTTCATAACTACAGGCCGATTGCCCTCTGCAACTCTCTTTTCAAAATTATATCAAAAATTATTGTTGAAAGGCTCATGCCGGTTCTAAATCGTTTCATCTCCAGAGATCAACACACCTTCCTGAAAGGGCGAAATATTTGGGACGCGGTGGCTCTGTCCCAAGAATGTCTTTATAATATCCGGACTAAAAAGATCAAGGCAGCAATCTTAAAGATCGACTTGAAAAAGGCATATGATTGTGTGGATTGGGGTCTGCTCAAGATTTTATTGGCAAAGATCGGTTTACGGTCTCAGGGCTTGGAATGGATCATGGCTTGCGTCGTAAACATAAATTTCTCGGTTATCATTAATGGCTCTCCGTCCTCCTTCTTCAAGGCCGAACGGGGTCTTCGTCAGGGATGCCCCCTCTCACCACTGCTGTTCATTCTGGTCATGAATTCCTTCAGCATCCTCCTACACAGGGCAACGAATGGTTCTGGTATCCAACCAATCAAGATGTGTAAAGACTTTTATTTATCCCACAACCTTTTTGTGGACGACATTCTCGTCTTTGCCATGCTTCACAAGGCCTCCTGGCAATGCCTCCATGATATTGTTTCCAGGTTTCAATCAGCAACTGGTATCGGCATCAACAAGGAAAAATCTAAATTATACCATAATGAGCCCGATCTAGTCTTGGTTTTCTGGATCGCTGCGATTTTTCGTATAGAAGCTATATTCATTGATAATGGTTTCAAATATCTCGGTTTTTCCCTCAAACCATCTGGATACAATCAGGGGGATTGGTCTTGGCTGCTGGACCGTTTCTACTTAAAGATTTCAGGCTGGGAAGCAAGGTCCCTCTCTCTGGCTGGCCGCTATGTTCTCGTTCAAGCTGTTCTTTCCCAACTGGCCATTTACTGGGCGCACCTTTTTTACATTCCAGCCTCCATTATCAATAAAATGAAATCATACTCTGCAAATTTTCTGTGGGGAGGAACTACTGGACAAACCAAATTTCACTTGGTAAAGATGAAATCCCTTTCATTTTCGAAAAATCAGGGAGGTTGGGGTTTATTAGACATAAGATCCATGGGGAACGCACTCCTGTGCAAATCTCTCCACCGAGCCTTATACGGAAATGGTCCCTAGAGCACTTTCATCCAAAATAAATACTTGAAAGGGAGAAATCTGGATTTCTGGTACATAAGGAATCAACTGGGTACCAAGAAAGGATCTGCCATCTGGCAAAGCCTCCGTAAGAACCTGCCTTTCTTCATGCGAAATTTCCGATGGTCTATCTGCACAGGTACGAATATTTTTATTGGTACAGATCTTCTTCACAACGGGATATCCTCTCCGCTACCGCCGCCTTTGGTCTCTTATTTCCACTGTAGGGGCATCTTCACATGGAACCGTCTCATCAAATCATGGACATCCTCTTCGCCCTCCTGGATGGACGTTGAAGATCTCTCCTTGCCGCCTCACCTCTGCTCTGAATGGAATTCTTTGCGCAACACCTTACAGGGGTTACCCATTAAAAGATCAGGGGTTATGGATGTCATGGTATGGAGCTTGCCCCGCACACCATCTCCTATTCGTGTTAAAGACATCTATGCAACTCTTTCGCTCTTTGAGGCTCTACTTATTCAGCCTTTTTTCCCTCTCCCATTTTGGAAAGCCACCTGCCCTCTCAAGATGGTACTTTTCTCATGGCTCCTCTTTCAGAACAGAAATCTATCCTGGGACAATCTTCAGAAGCGTGGATGGACTAGGCCGAGCCGCTGCGCCTTATGTTTTTCTGATGGGGAAACAAACCTCCACTTGTTCTTCCAGTGTCAAGCATCCAAACAAATCTGGTATGATCTTTCCCTAACTCTGGATTTTCCTCATCTATGCTTCTCCTTTGTACAGGAAGGATTCCTCTGGTGGAGCATTCAGACGGTTTCTCAGCGCTCTATTTTTATTTCTGTCTGCTGGTCGATCTGGCTCTAGAGAAATGATTCTATCTTTAATGGTTTCAGAAGTCCCATTTCTACCACGCTGCTGCGCATAATGGCCCTCCTGGAATTTCTGGGCATCTAGGCCGCTCCCTTGGCTTCTCTCTCCGGGTTTTTCTTTTGTCATGAATCATATGTTTTCTGTTTATGAACCATTTTGCCTTTCAGGCTCCACATCTGTTCATAGCCACGACTTGAACAATCTGATCTTTTAAATACCCACAGTGTTTCGATGCATGTTGTCATCCTTGCCGTATATAACAGACCAATCTCTAGGCATAGTCATGACTGATACGGATTAACCCTTCATTACTCCAATATATGTAACTGATTAATATCAATACAATATGATGTTTCTTTGGAAAAAAATAAATAAATAGGGTTTGATTAATCTTTAACTAATTTATAATTGGTAAAGTATGGGTTAAAATATAATTGGAAAGTATTGTTTGAAACAATAGTGAGATAAAGTTTGGGATGTTTTATTAATAATTTAAAATCTTAAAATATTGGGAAATGATTTTGAGCTGTTTAGAAATATTTTTTTATTAATTTATATCTTTTAAAAT
>APFE030240963.1:32360-50637 GCA_000404065.3 Pinus taeda | reverse complement strand
ATTAAAATATTTGTTTATAGTTAAAAAAAAAATTGAATAAATTGTGGATATGTGAGTTTATTTTGGAATTGAATTTCTTGCATTTGAATTTAATTATCAATAATTATTAAGAGGATTGTAGAATATTTAACCTTGCTAAATATTTTAGGATATTTATAGTAGTATACACAAATTAAAGATTGAGATTTATGTTGAATGTAGTTGTGTCATTTTCCCATCTTAACTAAATTGATTATTATTTTTTTAAATGGAATATGAACAAGTGTTATATGAAGTGAATAATGGTTTTTTGTGTATGGAGCATTGATAAGCCATGATATTGGTCCATGGTATTGTGAAAAGGCCTATTTACAGAGTAGGAATACCCATGGCAAAGTGAGACTAAATTTGCGTGGTTAAGAATATTTTTCCATATTATTCTAAATGTGTATATGTTTAGCTTATATATTGCTTCTTTTTGCTATTTATGAGGGAGACAATATAAATGAAATAGTTGGTCAAGTAAGCAACAATTCATAATAAGAATCAAAACTAACTAAACTATAACTTTATTTTAACTTAAATCCTTATAAGTATATATCCATAATAAGTATCAAAATAATTACTGCATCATATATCTTGAGTTGCTAAAATTTAAAAATTTATAAAAACTAACTCAATTATAACTTTATTTTAAATAATTATCATTAATAGTTACTCAATAGACGTGGCTTCCATAATTTTAATGTCATTATTAATAGTTATGCCAATATGCATAGCTATTATTGGAATATATATTCCAAAATTTTTATTTAATTATCAACAATTATTAACTAGGGGAGAGAGAGGAAGAGGGAAGAGATATAAGGAGGGAGGGAGAGACATATTTATGGAGTTAGAGGGGGAGAGAGTGGGAGGAAAGAGCAAAGACATAGAGAAATAGAGGTTGAGAGAGAAAGAGTGAGGGAGATAGGAGAGGAGGGAAGAGAGAGGAGAGGAGAGGAGAGAGATAGGGAGAGAAGGAGAAGAGAGAGATAGGGAGACACATAGATGTAGGGGAGAGAGAGAGAAGGAGAGATGGAGGGAGATAATGACAAATTTAGAGGGAAGAGAGAGCGAGAGAGTGATGGGGGGGAGACAGAGGGAGGTGGGAGAGAAAGGGAGAGATATAGGACTCAATAGAGAGAAGGAGAGGGATAGACGGAGAGAGAGGGATTTGGAGGGGGAGAGAGGGAGAGAGGGAGGAAAGAAGAAATGCATAGAAGGAGAAAGGTGGAGAGAGAAAGAGGGAGTGACAAGGGAGAGATGGAGAGAGAGTGAGGGAGAGAGGAGAGTGGGAGGGAAGAGAGGGAGGAGAGAGAGGGGGAGAGAAGGGGAAGAGAGAGAGGGAAAGCAAGAGGGAGTGAGAGCGAGATAGATAGATATGGAGAGAGAACGTTGGGGTGAAATACAGAGATAATACGAAAGAGACACATAGATACAAATTTAGATATTATATAACTAGCCTAGATCCATCTTAAACATGGATCTATAAAGGGTCAAGAGGGATCAAATATCACGAGGTGAGAACTTTTCCTCAAGTTTTGCACTGAAAAAAAGGTTTGCACCTGGAGAGGGGTCAAGAGGGATCAAATATCTCGAGGTGACAACCTTTCCTCAAGTTTTGCACTCAAAAAAAAGGTTTGCACCTTGAGATATTTGATCCCCTCGAGGTGAGAACCTTTCCTCAAGTTTTGCACTCAAACAAAAGGTCTGCACCTCGAGAGATTTGATCCCTCTCGAGGCTTGATAGATCGGGATTAAGATGGATTTAGGATGGTTTATCTAAAAAAGTGTTCGTAATTTTATTAATAAAAACAAACTTACTATATAAAAAAATTAAATTTAGAAAATATTTATGTCAAACATCTAACATCTAACTCCTACATATCTAGTGATTAAATAAAATATTGAAACAAAATTAAAAGAGGAAACAAAATTACTTATAACAATATATATTTTTGTATGAGATTATTTATTTATTATTTATTTTTTAATTTGTAATGTCTTTATATGATATTTGTTAAAGATATAATTTAGTGCAATGGTTTAAAAACAACATTTTAAAGTTACAGAATTTCACATTCCACAATTTTGAAGAATGATTAAAATGAATTCAAATATTCTATAACAAGTTCTAAAAAGTAAAACATGTAACAAATTAATATATAAGAAGTTAATATTTTCATATGAAATTTTTAGAAATACTTTTACATTTATCTTTATTGTGTTTTATATTTTTGTATAAATAATAATTTTACTATTGTGGACTAAGTTATGATGAGGATAATTTAATTATTGATAAATGTGTATAACCATTCAAAACACAAAAGTAAATTGAAATTATATAACTTCATGAATATGAGTAACTTTACCTGAATATAAAGGTTTATTATTCCATTTTAGATATAATGAGGTTTATATAGTCAATTAAGGGAGGATAAAGGAATTTGGAACCTTATTTAGTGTTACAAGGGCACGAGGGAATATAATACGACCAATAAATAGTTGTAATGTGTGGGAAAATAAATTTTAATAATTATTTTATGTACTGATTGTCTTTTATACTCCTCGTAATAAAATATTTTTATACTATTAATGAAAGTAACAACCTAACAATCATGGCATAGTTTGAAAATGCAATTCCAATTGATATGAATGATGGGTTCAAATACAAAATGAATTCAAGATAATTGTTGAGCCTAACTCCTAATTAATGGTTATTGGATTGTCTTGCTTTGAGGATGTTGCATTTTGAAGATGGGAATGATGGAAATAAAAGCCTAACCATGGACATTAAGAAAAGAACATCAAATATAAAGTAACATACAATCACATAATATGTTAAATTGGTCTTCATAACATGTGGTAGTAAAGAAGACACTAATGGTTCATGCAAGTGTGGATATGATCAGTAAATTGTCATGGTTATTCCACTGGAACAATTCATCATAATAGATCTGATAAAATATTGAATTTTTAATGTGAATGTTAATTCGTTGTAGATATCGTATTATTTATTGTTTGTTTGTATGTGTAAATATAAATTAGTTGAAATTCAAGCAATATAAACTAAAAATGCATACAAACACTAACCAAGATAGGCATAATTTTTTCATTGGGAAACCCTTACGGGAGAAACCTAGCTAGAAGGTGAGGTTTCTTTGATCTCTATTCTCTAGTATGGAAAAATGTTTACATACAAAGAAAGAGGTACTCTATATAGAGTTTCCTAACACCTATTCCTTGTAATGTTGCTACAAAATCTTAATCCCCTTTCTTTTCTCTCTGACATCCCACTCCTAATTGCTTTGCTCAATTTTGAAAGAAAATATAATAGCATGAAATGGAACCCCTACTCCTCCTAGTGGCCTACTATTTAACATAAACTAATATCTAACTATATGAAAGGTTTGACTCCGTCAAACCTCAATTAGAGTTACAATTCTGGACCTTCTAGAGTCTTTTTGAAATTCCATACATGGCTAGCCCAATATGCATGAGTAACGGGGACTAATGTGACATCTACTTGTACCATGGCAGTCAGTATGGTAGATCAACTTATAAGAGGCATAAATTTTGCATACAAACTTCTAGTACCAGTTGGTCCCACACAAGCAATAATTCTTTTACCCAAAAAAATTTGTTTAATGCAAAATTTTTATATTAATGGAGAAAAAAATTATATTAAATAATTTACAAGTGCACTGGCTGGAAAATTCACCAATGCCCTATTTGTATTCACAATTAACTCTAGTTAAATTCACCAATGCCCTATTTGTATTCACGATTAACTCTAGTTTTTAAGATTATAATAGTTAACCATTTAAAAACCAACTTGGACTGATTCTTCTGAGAATTAAAACCAGTTTTATGGATTAAGTATGCTATGATCATACAAAAAAATAGTTTATCTCAAACAACTTCAAACTCAAAAGTTCGAAGGTGCTTCCTTTATTGATAGTTAATAAAATTGATAATTAATAAAACGATACAATGATATGTAAGTGCATCAAAGTACATATCTTCCTACTAAACGCTTTTGCTGGAATTGCACATCATTAAAACTTTATATTTGAAATTGAATCGAGCAGCCTTAATTTGGTACTCGGTGGAATTAGTTGAATCTACCCTAAGAATAGATATCTCTGGATATAATAAAACTCGTTAAAGGATTCGACATCTTTTAATCTCTTTTAATAACCTGCAGTAAGATATTTATATCCAAAACTTTTTTAGGAGGATAGGATGAACTTAAGTTGATTACAGATTTTTAGAATATTCTGGAATCTGATAGACATAACCCAGTGAAATCATATTTTATGGATTCTTAAGTATTCAAAAAACCTATAATCAACTTAAAAATAACCAATAAAATATCTAACCCATTAAAAAATTCGACATCCAAAACCCCTTTTAATAACCTACAGGAGGCCTATTAACTTGTTTTTGTTATGCTAGAATTAATCCTCTACTTTCTGCCTTCAATGCTACTGAATTGTATTATCACCTGCATGGGAACATCGATTAAAAGATAACGGAATCAAGTAAAATAGTTTTTTATTCCCTATATAAACTTTGATTTTAAAAGCGTGGAGATCATAATATGGTGTTCGAGATTTTAGCTGCGTTGTGAAGGGAGCTCACCTAGCCTGAATGCCTAGATTTGATCCTAGATCATATCCATGCCCCTCAGCGTGAGAAATTGCACCCGCAGCCGCATATGGAAAAGAGATATGGCCATGAGGTACATTATGGAGTTGCTTTGGATGTTGTTGCAGGGATGATGTATGTATAGAAGTTGCAGCAATGAATATAATGTAAAAAACTAAAATGTCAATGAAATTTTTATGTGTTAGAGCTTTGAATATACACTATTCTATTATGAATTATTTTAAGTAATAGAAAATTGATAATCAGAAAATTGATGATGTAGAAAATATTATAAAAGTGACTTGTGTTAGCAGTCCGTGTACAAGAAAATTTTTGAAGACTTAAAAGATATCCATGGATAGCTTGAAATGATTTTCCATGTTTTTATCATAACGAAATATTTAAAGATGGAAGAGCTGCAACATCGAATAAAAAAACTGAAATTTGGAACCTACTCCAAAGAAACAAAGATGAAGCAGTTCAAAGGATACAGTATCTTGAAGAAACAGAAAAAGAAATCCAGTGTAAGAGTTGATATTAAAATTTTGAATCATTGTAAGCTTAAACTAAAATTTTAAGTTATGTTAAGTCGTGGTTAAATTACCATAATTACAAAGGAGGGTTGGAAATCATTACCGTCTGTGAACTCAATGAAACCAAACACCGCCTCACCATCACCGCCATGACCTACTCAGGTTCGAAAAGGCGCCACCTCCATGACCTTTCAACTCCGAATGGACATCACCGCCATAACCGTTTCGAATGGAAGGGGAAATAACCGACTTAATTTCGTATACATGTAGATGAGGCATAGAAATGAAATGTATAGTCCAAACGCACGATTAGAGTAGTTGTATGCAGTTGCAGTTGTTGCTTTGATGTTTTAATGTTTTCAGTAGCTTTTTCTTAGCAGCGAAGCTGCATGTTTGAGTTATGTGCTCCGTCTTTTGATCTTAGGTTCATGTATGGTTTTTCTCAGCAACATAGTTGCCTGTTTTTTTCCTCCGTTCTATACTCTGTCGAATCTTTCAAAAAAAAGGAACTATTTAGAGTTGAACCTGGGTTAGTGAAGGTAGCTAAAGATTAAAGTTGGGGAAAGATATTAACTGGGAACATACTCTCTCTTGACAAGCGCCCAACACTAACTTGTTAAACATAAGAAGCACGGTAAGTTTCAAAAGAAGTGAGAACATGGTCATGTTGATATCTGTTCACACGGAACTACGCAGAATACAAGGATGCGTTGTATGAGAGGTAATTAGATCCGGTGGATACTCACATGTATAACACTGTTTAAATTTATTTATTTTCGAAGGATGAACCATATGGAATCTATCATACACGTAAATAATTCTTTTAAATAAAACCTAGATTTGGAGTAATTAGTAATGGTAAATAATTAGTCCTCATAGTACTTTGGAATAAAAAAAAATATTGTTGAAGCCTAGGAGATGTGTGGGAGAATCTAAAAACCATTCATCAAAGTGTCCCAGTTCAACTTAAGTTAAGTTTAAGTAGAGTTTCATTCCAATTATTTATTACTAACATTTCTAATGTAAGTTTATTTAAGTGATTCGAGAAGAGCAGTTATCTGGTTCGTTGTTTTGTTCTCTTAAATTTTTTTCCATGTTGTGTGTGAGAAGAAAAGGTCAAAGCTAGTTTGTATAAAACTCCTTGAGAAAGCAGCAACCTTAGCGAAGTGAGAGCAGTAAGCAGTAAAGAGAAGAGCGAGCCTGCATAAGACTCTCTAAGAGAACAGCAAAAGTTTCAAAAGTTTGAAGAAGCCTCTGCCAAGAACCAACAAAGAGAGAAAACCAGTTCTGGAAAAAAAAATAAAAATGCAATTTTTATTAACTCAAACTACATCTACAATAACGCATAACAGAAATTAATCCACTTGCGTTATTAACGCAGCCCAGAATAACGCAACCCAGAAATTCAGTAGAAGCATTCAACATTATTAACACAATTGAGAAGTTTGAAGAGTCGCGTTAGTTTCAATGCCTCACACGTTTTTGCCCACACGCGGCTCTGTTAGCCAAACTAGCATTAGCAAAATTCTGTTGAAAAGATACAAGAAAGCCTTTCAGAAATGTCAAAAAGTCAAGTTCGTTTTGGACCCTTGCTTGGATATTCGAAAGGCAAGTTTATTTGAAAAATATTCAAGTACCTTTAAAAAAACGGTTCTTTTTATTTGTTTTAAGAGGAAACTTTGTTTTATGTTAATAAAAGCTTTATCTCAGAAGTTTTTTTTTCAAGATTTAAAAAAAGGACTTTTAAGGAGTCGTGAAAAGATTAAAAAAGAGAACAAGAAAAAGGAAGGGAGTAAAGTAGATTTAAAAAAATGAGTATTATGATATTTTTTTTTTTTTTTAACTTTTTATAAAAGTGTTGTTTTTTTGGAAAATTTGTAGACTTGTTTGTGTGGGGAAGTTAAGAAGTAGAGGCATTTTTATTGCAGTTAGGGCAATGAGGTCCTGATCTTATGACCTACAACCTATACAAACATAGGTGGTGCAATTGGTCCTCCTTGCTTGTTGAGTCATAGTGAGTCAACACTCAACAAATGAGAAAATCCAAGAGATTGACAAAATGAAGAGGCAAAATGATGCTTTTGCATTGACATGCATAACAAAATTTGTGGATGATAGCATTCTTCCCCTGATTTCAGATGCCAAGGCAACCAAAGAGACTTGGGATACCCTTGAGAGGAGTTATAGTGTAAGGGGGAGCATTGAAGTTGATGATGAAGGTGGATCTATAGTAGTAGATCTACATCGAGTTTTAAAGTTTGTTGAATCCCACTATACTCAGTTACAAGTGGATGATTTTTGTGAAGAAGTCACAGAAGCAGGAGAGAAGGAGTGCATAGATGCTCATGAACCCCACTGTGCACAACCGATAGGGGATGAAAATTTGGTGATTCCAACAACAGAGCTTGCTGATGAAAGTTTGGTGAATCTAGAAACAATTATTTCTAACGAAAATGAAGCTTCCATTGAAACAACCAATGCTATGATGAATCCAACAATTAATATTACTGATGTAATTTTAATGAAGAATTATTGGCTAATGATAAATTGTTTTAGGTGATGCAACAAAAACATCATATAGACATGATGTTATCCAGTGACAAAAGCCCACTTGAATCAGTTGAAGACAACCCATCTATAGTAGCACAGGTTAATATAAAAGTGGGAGAGACAAAGATAGAGATAGAGATAAAGGAAGAGGTAAACGAGGAAGCCCATAAAGAGAAAACAAAGACAGAAGAAGAGGCAGAGAAGGAAGCACAATATGAGAAAGCTCTTATTATAGAGTGGAAGGAACATAATCAATGTGGTTCTACAAATATTTTTAATTCTAACATTGGTTTTCAGTGTACAGGTACACATAATGATTTTGAAGAAAAATCACATTTCCTTGAAGCATGGCTTGCAACACAATGTCTAGATGAGGTATGCGTAGAAGCTGCAAAAATGAATGTTGAAGACAACATGCATGATAAAAAAATTAAAGAAATTTGAAGGTATTGGAGTCTTGAAGAGATGAAATTGTATTATGGTCCTATGTTGCAGCAAATTGATGATGAAAAGAACACAACAAGAGATGACATGTGGCAACAGTCCACATATAGACCTACTTTTATACAAGTAGAGGACATAGATGGACAACCTAGAAAAATGGAAGACTTGCACCAACAAATGAAGAAACTGAGGTTTGAAGAATACAACAACGAGAAAAAGCTAAAACAATTCAGAGGCTACAGGATCTTAAAGAAGAGAAGAAGAAAATTAAATTTCGCTGAATCCATTTTTTTAAATTGTAAGCCTAGCTGAGACATAGACCAACATGTATCTTAGTTAAATTTTATGTGGCTGAAATTAAGAGAGGGTCTTGAAGAATCTAATTCCAACGACCTGTTAGGTGTCAAAACCGTCCCTCTAAGTGTCCTAGTTCAATTTAAGTTAGTCCAGTTTAAGTAGAGTTTCACTCCTGTCATTTATTACTAATGTTTCCAATGTGATCTTATTTAATTGATTCATAATACTAAGAAAAGCAATCCTCTAATCCATCGTTTTGTTTTCTTCAATTTTTTTCCAGACATGACAATACTCTCCACTCTAACCCAAAATATATTAAAAAAAAAAAAAAAAACAAAAAGAGATTCATAAAATCTCAAATTAGAGACCAACGTAAAGAGGCAACGAAGGATTTTCATTTAAAGATTTAAATTATAAAGCTAAAATTATATTGAATTATTTCTAAATTGGTTAGAGATTAATATTATAAATCTAAAACAATATAATACTAATAAATATTAATTTGTTTCAAATAAAGTTAAATATTAATATTAAAGATGAGTATTGTTTAATATTATGGAATAAAGAAAAGATTAATATTAAAATAAGAAACTATTAAGATTATTAATATTGTATTATATTGGTTATAAATATTAAGTTTATTATAAATATTACGTTTTATTTATAACATTGGGTTAAAGGTTTCTTTTTTAGATTACTGCTAAATGAGTAGCAATTATGATAGTTTTCAAAATGACAACACATGGAAATTCACCCACTTAAATGATTAAAAAAAATCTAATAGTGTCAAATGCATATGGAAAGTTGTTTCACTCTTAGAAATTTATTTGTTTATTAATGAAGTTTCTGGTACAAATATTATTCATTAAAGATTCATGTAAGTTGAGGTTGAAGGAGAATCATATATCCATATAACCATATGCACAACAAATTATCACACAAACATTAAACTGACGGAAAAGGCAGAGAGCTCATGCAGTATCTCATGCTCATGTAATTATCTCTTATTCAAATAATTGAACAATACATTTGAATACATGAGCAAGTGGTATTAAGATAGTGTGTCTGTATTAGATTCACTTGGTTGATACATTTTCTCAACTTACACACTAATTTAGGAAAGCTAGTTGGAGAGAATCTCTCATCCAAAATAGACTCCATAATTTGAGTATTTCTCATGTTTTTATTTATTTAATTTAATAATTGGTTTTATTATTTATTTTTAAGAGAGTGAGGCTAACATTTCCCCCCTCAATGATAAATCCAAAACGAACAAGCAACCATCTTCCAAGTTCTCAAGTTAATCCTCAAAAAAACATTTTCCTGAAAATCTGCCAAAGCTGGATGTTGGAAAAAAGCCAAATATCAAGAGAACATGAATCAGGTGCATGTTTGATTCATCTCTGAATGTTGCTTGACAACTCCATCATGTGCCAAGCCACAAAAGGATCTAGCTTTCCTTTTCTTGAAAACAACATCCGGTGTTCACTGACACAATTTGATGAACGCTCACTGGCGTATTTGTTGATGATGATTGCCCATTGGCTAATGAAGATGCCTACTGGCTGCTTCATTGATGTTGTCGAGACTTTCAGTCTGACAACCACTTGTCAATTTCATTGACATTTTCCCCCCTTTGTCAACTGAATGGAGAGACAATCATCTACATTTCATATCTGAACTCCCCCCCTTCAGGTGTAGGAGAGTTTCACTATTGTACTCCCCTGTTCAAAGGTACGAGAGTACCATCATCATTTGACTATTGGCTGCAATATGTGTGAGTGAATTTGATTATAAAACTTGTACAATCTTTTGGTTGTGGATGACCATTCCAAGGGATCAATCCATGAATAATTTATCTTCAATCTGGCTAAATGTCGTTGGTTGTAGCATTTCTCTGATGTATGATTGGACTTGCTACAATGGCTACAAGGATGGAGATCAAAACACTGATCTTCCAGATGACCAGTTCTTTAACAATGAGAAAATTTCAGTTTGTTTGCAACTTGAGTTTGCATGTATTTCTGTTTCTCTACACTTTCAGTTTGTGTGCATTGATGTTTGTCTGCAACTTGTGGAGTACTTTCTGAGGTGATTTGTTCAAGTAATCCAGCACTGATGAACTGAATGGGTTTTGAATAATCAGGGATATGTAAGTTGTCGTTATCTTTGATATATCCTAAGCCTTGTCGATTTCAATTACTTTGAATTTCTTCCCATGGCTTGATGATGGGTTTGGAAGAAACGTGAACTGGAACAAATTCAACACTTGAAGCTGGTTGGATGAATGAAGTAAAATGATCAGTTGTATCTGGAGAAGACTTGGAAGCAACATGCTTCTCTTGCAACTCATTTCTCTGCAGTTGCAATTCCAGTTGAAGGAACTCAATCGTTTCATGTGCATGTTGAAGATGCACTTGAATGTCAGCAAGAGTGGTTTTGCTGATGTGCACCATGTTATCAGTTGATGATAACATTAAGTTGTGAAGAATTTGGGACCGCTAAATGTGTGTCGCCATGTTGTCTTTCTTACTTTGAAGTCAAGCTCACTTGGTGTAGAATTCATGCTTGAAAATTGCGCACTTGAGTTGATCACTGAAATGACAGGCTCGCTTGTACTGTTTGCTAATTGCTGATGCTTTAAACACTTGCTTGAATTGTTGACTTGACGCTCGCTTGATGATGATCACTTTGCTTGAAAGGAACTTTATGAATGTTGTAATGAACTTTACACAGGCTCGCTTGTTATGCGTTGAACTATCGCACTTGATTTGGCTACTTGACACGCTCACTTAACCTTAGTGCGCTTGCTGTAGACACATGCTTGTTTTGATGCTTACTTGAAGATTAGAAGTCACACTCGTTTGATGATGATTGCTTGCTTGATTATTTTATGAAATACTTGTTTGTTTTTACTTGAAATACTTGTTTGTTTGATTGTTTTTACTTGAAATACTTGTTTGTTTGATTGTTTTTAATGACATGCTCGCTTGTTGATGATTGTTGTACTTGCTTTAAACACCTGTTGTCTTGAATTCTTCGGTTATTACTGCACTTAGTGATGCACTGAATGTGCTAAAAAATGATGGGTGTTAAACAATGTCGAAAATGCACCCAATTGACAAATGACAAATTGAATGTTCAAGTAACAACTGACTTTGACTTAATGATGCACTTTAACAAATCAAATGAGGGTGTCGATTACAACCAAAAATGCACCCGGACAATTCAGTTAAAACATTGCAAGTGATACAGAAAGTGTTGATGATGTTGATGTCGTTAGGCTTGAAGTGCTTGATTTGTAGCGTCCTTAACTTGATTTCTTTGATTACATGATGTGAAATTTGATTGCTTGGAGGATCATCTTATCAAGTTGATGATGTGACACTTTGTGCTTATGAACTTAATTGATTATGGGAGCTTTGATTTCAGGAGCTTTGATCGATGACTTGTATATGTAAACTTTCTTATGGGCATGTAGGTGTTTTGTTTAAGCATAATAAAGAGGGTGTTTTACAAATTCAACTCAAATCATGCAAGCACATTCATGACACAGAGCGTACAAATGAGCCCTTTATTCAATTTCGGGTGGATCTAGGACACAATCACCACAAAAAGATATGTTTTTACTAACCTTCAAGATACAACATCATGACAATGTCTTCAGTGAGGCGTCTCAAGCATAGACAGAGAACTCCTTGGCGTCAAATTGTCTTCAAATACTGACTCTAAAAAAATGATAATGCCAAGCTCTAGCATCAAAGTTAATATATGTTTTACCTCTCTTTCACATCAACCCTCACTTTTCTCACTTGTCATTGTGACTTCTCAATTACAATTTAACTTTGACTTTGACTTTGAAATGAATTTAAGCTATCTCAAAGTAAAACATTACTTTGGATTACAATAATAACATTTCAAATTTCTTTTTTTCCTTTTTTTTTCTAAAGAAGAAAAATGGAGAAGCGGACATAGTTCACAATTTCACTCACAAATCAAATTCATAATCCACATCAAAAGAAAACTTAGACTCTATAGAAAACCAATGATTTCAAACTGCCCCTTGCTGCCATATCTCCTTGAGTAATGCAAGTACCATAGTCCTCGTATTGAACATGAGGAACAACCACTTACCAAATTACAAATGAGTGGCAGCTTCAATCTTTGACATCAACACTCATACCATGGATTTAGCTTACATTCCTTTGGTTTTGGTTTAGTATCTTTGCAGTAGTTGAAGAAAATGTGGTTTTTTCGAACCCATTCCAGCTGATTGAGTTGATGGTAGCTAACATTTTCATATTTTGGTTGCTCCCACGCGTTGCCTCAGCAAATTTATCTAGGGCCCAAGGAGATAAATAAAGATAATAATGACACTAACAGCTTGGATCTAAATAGTGAGTGGTAGCCTAAGTGGGAAATTCATGGACTAATCAAACTGAGGAGCGCACTGGAACCCAAGTTTCACAATTCTAGACTTAAAGCTCAGTCGTGGGACCAAATTTCGGCAGAAATGGTAGCTATGGGATATCATCACAACGCCAAAAGATGCAAAGAAAAGTGGGAAAATATCAATAAGTATTTCAGAAAGGCAAAAGAAAGTAATAGAGAATGCCCCAGGAATAACAATACTTGTCCATATTTCTACCAATTGGACGCATTGTACACAAAGGGGATTCTCAGATATTCTAATTTAGAAAAGTTCAACAGGACTTGAGACTAGGACTAGTAGCAAGAGGATCTTCTTGAGCAAACCACCTGCAGAAGTAGCAGAGACAATCAGATTCCAGGGCATGATAGTGACAAATCCTAATGAAGCATTTCTGGCCCTAAATTTCTTCTGCAAGAAAATAAGAGAATGATACACGAGTAGTCCAAGCTTCTAATCACAAAAACACATTGTCCAGTAACTAAAAGTTATGAATTCATAGGTGGTAGTATGAGAACCGATCAATCATGGCCGAAAAGAAGAGATAACAAACCCTTTCCCTCACAATCCCTTCTCACAGTTATCTTGGACAGAACACAGAGCCACGGAGGGTTTGAAAACTGAAAGAGAATCAATTGATGGAGAGACTGATGATTGATGGCAAATAAATAGAGAAACGTAGTTATGCTTGACTTTTCAACCAAGTTACATCTCAGGACCGTGCTTATAGCAAGGCTCATAAGCCAGAGCATTGTGATCTGCATCAATGGCTGCTCGCAAACTTCTTAGTTAAGTATTTCAAGAGCGAAAATTGTTCTGCACAGCTCAGAACTCCCTTCTTGGCAACGGGTCTGCCCTATATCTAGATATTGTTGATTTTCTAAGATTCAATCCATGGTTTTTGCAGAGGCAGGGTGTTGTTATGCCGGCGCAATCTCAAGCCTGCCCCTTCAAGCAATGGCCATGCAACTAACTTTAATGACGATTCTAGTGAGATGATCGATTCAGATTTAGAAAGCTCTACAGTCTGTTTTCTTCAAGCATTAAATCTCAAAGGAAAATTGCCTCTGAAAAAACCAAATCTAAAGAAAATCTCCAAGGCAGCTATGTTTCACCATGGCCAGGATGACCTCGAATGTGTCTTTTTTCAAGTGCTACAGCCTGCAGAGTCCTAAAAATTGATTGGAATATGTTGCGGTATTCAAAATCAATGTTCCAATCTACACAAACAATCCGTTATAGATCTATGCTTCTCTATGATCCATATAGCTCTGTGATAGGTAGAATTTGACACTAAAACTTTTAATGGCACAAAGATATATTTTAATCTTCCATCAAACACCTACGCACTCCTTATTCCATGCAACAATAGTTCAGGTTTCAATTCCTATGAAAAAATACAACAGTCAAATCCAACAGCCTGCACAACATTCCATTGTAATTATATAAAATTTCCACAACAACACTTATCCATAGTGGCTCTGATACCACATGAAGGAGAATCATCCAACCATATAACCATATGCACAACAAATTAACACACAAACATTAAACTCACGAAAAAGGCAGAGAGCCATCATGCGGTCTCTCATGCTCATGTAATTCTCTCTTATTCAAATAAATTAATAATACATTTAAATACATGAGCAAGTGGTCTTAAGATAGTGCGTCTATCTTAGACTCACTTGGTTGAGACATTTTCTCAACTTACACACTAATTTAGGAGAGCTAGTTGGAGAGAATCTCTCATCCAAACTAGACTCCTTAGTTTGAGGATTTCTCATGATTTATTTATTTAATTTAATAATTGGTTTTATTATTGATTTTTAATAGAGTGAGGCTAACATAATTTACGAATTTTCATGTTGTTGATGATGATTTTGAACTTCAAATTTATTTTGTTTATTAACCGAAATTTAAATATAGTCATCTTTGTTCAATTTGACCAACTCTTTTTTTCCACCATTCTATACTTTGCAAATTTATTTATGAATTTCTCCATTATATATATTCTTTCGTGGCTTACATCAATAAGCATAAAATTAATTCCAATTTCCCTTCTTCCCAAAATTTAGATTCTTGCAAAAGGTGTAATATTTTCCATTTTCATATCTTAGTATTTAGATTCTATTCTCTGCATGCTACCAACTTTTCCTTTTCATTGGATCTTAAAACTGAGTTTTTAATTATCTATTAAATAAGAAAATACAACTTTATAAAGTGAAATCTAAAAATGATTATGGATATGATCATATTTAAGTAATGACCACTAAGCAATTATAAAACTATTTATTTTATGAGAAATTGTTTAAAGAAAAAAATTCGTAGCATTACTAATTTAAATAATAGATAAATATAATTTTTGAATATATCTTACTCAATATTAGTGACATTGGGCACGTTTCCTTGTAAATTGCACTCCCCTTGTAAAATTATTTGATAGATAACTTATATCATGTGAAATTTACAATATTATTTTTTATTTATACTCAAAAATAAATCATTCTTGAACGAAACATTAATATTGAACATTAAAGATTAATCGTAAGGATTAGTATTATTATATTACTAGGGAAAAAGGTAAATATTAATATTATCAACTTAAGGAGTGGCAGTAGGAGGAGTGATTCTCTTTAATCCTGATGGAATCATTGTGGACAAGTATGCATGGGGTCTAGGTATCAAGACAAACAATTAAGCGGAAGTTTACATCTTGTATATGGGGATCTTCCTAGCCATGAAGAGGGAAATCAAAATCATCATAATCTTGGGAGACTCCTTTCTAATCATTAGGCACCTCAGAAACTCCTCCCTTACCCAAGACAATCATTTAATCCAAACTCTTCTTTGTGCTAAGAGCAGATTGTCATATCCTTTGAAACCTTCACACTGAAGTTGATCTAATGGCCAATAAAGGCTACCGTTTTTCAAAAGGAACTTTGGAAACCAGTGGTGTATTTAACCCCTGCCATATACCCTAACCTCTTTATGTTTTCCCCCCACTTTTCCCCCATCTTACCATCTACCCAATACATGGTATAACAAGAATGTATTATTTTCCTTTGTCATTCGTCATCACTCCCCAGTCGCCAACAACATGATTATTCTTTGTTTTTCCTCGTTCATTTTTGTGATGACACCTCCCCACTCTCCCTTGTCGCACGACCACCTCTTCCCCCTCCATGTGATTTCGTTAAACCCGAATCTACAAATAAGAGTGAGACTTCTCATGTCAATTCCATTACTCAAGGTTCATTGCAGGTCCTTGAGGCCAGTTTCCATGTGAGGGCTCACTCCCTATGTGCAACATTTACTCCTTATGGACCAGAAGAGACAACCGATCTGCTTGATATGCCGCCTGCAAATCAT
Source organism: Pinus taeda (assembly GCA_000404065.3). Lineage (NCBI taxonomy): Eukaryota > Viridiplantae > Streptophyta > Pinopsida > Pinales > Pinaceae > Pinus > Pinus taeda. The sequence goes on along the minus strand of APFE030240963.1, from coordinate 34,344 downwards.
GGTTGATATCTCTCCACAAAGGGAAATGATGAGGACGTATTGGGATCCTGGTGGATCAGGCTAGTTTCTATAGGGTTGCGGGTATAAATCTAAGATGAATTCTCTCCCATCTCTCATCCTATTTCTTATTTCCACCCCATGATTGTCGGGGTTCTTATTGTCGAGTGTTGAGAATTTAGTTGTTTTTCTGGGGTGCCAGTTCGAAGTCTCTCTCTAAGACTCGACTTGCAACCTCCATTTTTGACAATTCTCATATTTTCTCAAGCCAACACTAGAAAGATCATCTGACGAGGGAATTTTAAGGCACACTACTCATTGACCCTATCTTGTCATTCTAAAGATGGATTCATGTTCCTGGGGTAGCAGACGCCCTAGCTTTGGATGGGTGTTGGGGAAGGAGGCACCATGTCATGCCTCAATTCAAATTCAGAGTTCTCCACCCCGACCCGCAACTCTATCTTTATGTCTACGATGTGCAAAGGAATTGGTCGAGATTAAAGTGCATCTCTCTAACATAAAGGACCTAGTGTATCGCCAAAGGGTGCTGTCTTATGAAAACTCGGAAAACATTGATGTAAATGGGAAGGAGGTCAACAATATTGAGGACGAGGTAGCTGCACTGAAAACCATGATCGAAGACATACAACTCTTGATGTCAAATATAGGGTCTCCCCAGGAAGAACAAAGCAAATCTGAAATTGAAAATTTGAGAAATGATTTGAACTGCACGACCGACCCTACTGGCTAACTACTCCTTGTTATGTCTGGTTTCTTCTGCGTCATTTTGTTGTCTCAATTTCGCTAAATATATACCATTAGGCTAAATAAGGGTATTGTGTATGTTGTAAATGTTTGTAATGGTTAATAACATCTGCGCTCTGTAAATCATGAGGGAAACAACAAAGTAGAAACCTAAGGGTAAATTCAAATGTAATTCACCCTTGTATCTTGCTACGACCATGTGCATAATTAATATATTACGTACTTATTGTTGTTAAAAAAATTATTATCAACCTAAAACTATTAATATTGTTAATATTGTTATAAACATTACGCTTAATATTATTCATATTATTAATTAACCTAGGTTAATTAGGCTTATTATATTTAATATTGTTAATATTTATTTATATTATATTGAGTTTATTAGGTCTATTTATAAGATTAGGTTTAATTGATATTAATAATATTGGGTTAAATAATCGGAAAACTTATGGAAATCCTTTTATTAAACATTAATATATATTAATATACACTTTAAACTAATATATAAACATTAATTCCTTTATTAATATTAAACATTATAATAACAATGAAACATAAATATTAACATTAACTTATATTAATTATAATTAAATATAGCTTTTAAACATAATAATAAACAAATATTAATATTAAACATACAATCTTATGAAATATAAATATTGAATTTTATACATTAATATAATATGTAAACATTAATCATTGATATAAATATTACCATTAGGTTTAATATATCAATATTACCATTAGGTTTTATAATATTAGGTTTATATTAGATTTAATGACAATTAAGTTTGATGTAGGATTTTGTTGTGTTATAAGATCATGTTTTATAAGATTTACATTTATTAATATTAATAAAATTTGATTTAGGTAAATATTTATATTATATTATGTTGAAGCTAAATATAAAAATTAAAATTAATACTAAACAAAAAATATTGATATAAATATAAATATTATATTAAACATAAATATTATGCGTAAAAATCAATATAAATATTATCACTCAACATTAATATAAATATTAGCAATTAACAGTAAACACTTAATGTAGATTGAACCTTGGGTGTAATAACATTAGGTTGAAGATTAGGTTTATTTATAGTATTAGGTTATTTTGTAACATTAAATTTAATAACATTACGTTTATTTAGATTTAATGACATTAGGTTTATTTGTAGCATTAAGTCTTTTTAATAATGAGTTTATTTTTGCTTAT
>APFE030240963.1:16085-31888 GCA_000404065.3 Pinus taeda | reverse complement strand
GATAACATTCATAGTTGTTTGGAAAAAAAATGGAAGAATGTTTTGGAACACCCTTCTCCCTTATCACATTGCAATCATGTCTCCAAGAAGGCATTTCGATTTATGGTTCCTTTATTCGATAGTTTGCGCTTAAAATATTAATAGTCCCTTTAGTTTATAATATTTATTGGTTGGATTTATTAATCCCTTGAGTTTGTTAATCCTTTGGGTTTATAATATCAATCCCTTGGGTTTATAACCTTAATAATCACTTGTGTTTATAATATTAATAATCCATTGGGTTTATTAATCCATTTAGTTTATAGGATTAATCCTTTCAGTTAAAATATTAATCCACTGGGTTTATAAGATTAATCCCTTAGGTTTATAATATTAATAATCCCTTGGGTTTATTAATCTTTTGGGTTTATAATATTAATCTCGTGGGTTTATAATATTAATAATTACTTGGTTTTATTGATCCTCAGGGTTTATAATATTAACAATTGCTTGGATTTATTAATATCTTAGGTTTTTAATATTAATTCCTCTGGTTTATGATACTAATCCTTTGGGTTTATAATATCAATAATCCTTTGAGTTTATAATATTTATCCCTTGGATTTATTAATCTCTTGAGTTTATTAATATTGATAATCCATAGGTTTTATTAATACCTTGGGTTTAAATTATTAATAATCTAGAAATATTAAACCTATTAAAAACACAGTGACACTATCCAACATTGTAGTTTTACAATTATTGTCAAACTACCTCACTATCCAACATCGCAGTGTGAAATGATGGGGCTGCAAAAGGTAATCCCAAGGTTGTTGGTTTCTGTGGGGCTTTTAGAAATTCGGCTAGAGAGATCTTATGGATCTACGCGGGTAGCCTTGTCACTGACACTAACAACACAGCCAATCTTCAGGAATTAGAGTATGGCCTTGCCATTGACAAAGCTTAAGGCTTTTGGCTGCTCATTGTAGAATGTGACTTGACTTTGGCTACCTTGGCAAACCACAAGCTCCAATAAGGAACTGAGGTAACCAAGTTCGGGGAAAACTGACGATTGATCAAAACACACCACTGAATCAACCAACACGTCAATGCACTTAGTGGACTCCACTTCCAAGTCGTGAGATGAAAGGCTAACAACATAGCTGATAGGTTAGCTAACATAGGGATAGGTGGCAACATCAGGCTTCACTCCCTTGGATGGAAGGACCTGGAGGAAGGTCCCGTCCACCAGGAGTGCGAAGTTATAAATGGAAAGGACAACAGGGTACGGGACAATCTTAGTTTTGGGGGGCTAGTAAGATTCTTAGACATCATCAGTACGATTCCGCTATCTTGACATTTTGAATTCCAATGTGAGCATCAATTACAATCATCCACATGAGAGAATGAAAATTACGATTGTAATGTTTCTATCAGACTACTACCTCCTTGACCCATCACCCAATTATATCCCACGACCTCACATGAATGCTCTATACATTATTCTAGTTGTAATAAACGACACATTGAATGCTACCTCTCTCCCCTTACTCTCAGTTTCCTGCCCCTCTTATTAATATCTCGACCTATTAGCTCCTCTTCATTATTCTCACTACCTAATAACTCGTGTTTCCCTACTTTTTCCCTCTTCTACTCTCAATTTTTCCTCTGACTCCCACCCCCTCATCATGGCTCCTCATTGTGGCTCGGCCCCTACTCCATGGTGAGGAAGAGATTGCACCAATGAAAGATGGAATGACCCTGGCATGTGTTACACATGAAAATGACCTCCTCATCAGCACAGAGGAGAAGAGAAGGATGACTGAAGGACTGACAAAGTTCACAGGACCATTTGTCAAGCTAACGTTGTCTAGGAACTAGCAACTTACTTTATAAAGCTTCCTAGCAATGCATAAGGTGCGTTAGTGCCTAGGGTAACTCTGTTTGTTACCTCGGGAAGGGTGTTAGTCAACCTGAATGAATTTCCATGGGTTAAAGCAACAAGTTGACTGAGAAATATCCCAATATTCACTCCTATGTCATCTCAAAAAAACAGGGAAACATCAAGATTCAACCTCTTTGGAGGAATTACTATTCCTAATGGTGTCTACAAACGAGAAAGATCACAAAAGCATGGAAACATCTCTGCTTTTGCCCAAAGGAACTCAATAGGGATTTAGCAAGGCTTATCCTCTCATGCTATATATGTGAGGCTAGGGCCATTGTGGAAGAGGTCGAAACATTTGAAAGGATTGCATATTTGACTGTCGAGACTAGTCTTTGACTAAGGAATTGCAAGAGGTTAAGAAGGGAGAGAGAGAGAGGAGTTGGAGGAGTAAGGGAAGGCTAATACAACTACTAGTTGTAATCACCCTTTTCTACATTAATATAGGACTACAATTGTGTTGTCTACTCCTCGACATTGGTAGTGTAATTTGTTTACATATTTATGCAATGTTGTTATTATGAGTGGCTTAGATACATGTAATTAGAGATATCTATATGTTAGTGCATTGATTGTCAAAGTTATATGGTGTGATATTACGCCTTGTCTTATCTATGTGAAGGTTTTTATCTGGAGCTAGCTGAGGGGTCTTCCACTCCGCTACTTTGCGCTCTCCAGCAATACCACAACAAGACTTGAGGTAATAAGTCCTTCTTCCTACTATGATTCTCATTTGTTTTAACATATATATATATATATATATATATATATTATATATATATATATATATATATTATATATATATATATAATACTATATATATATATTATATATATATATATATTTATATATCTAGATATCTTTGTGCCAGCTGAAACTAATCTGACAGTAAGCCAAGGATCTTGGGAAGATCCTTGAGGGTTTATACATCACCAAACACCTATGCATTAATCCCTATAGCAGAATTGGAAACTCTATTCGGGACTACACTTAGTTCCCAATTTTCTCCCAGAAAGTTCCTAGATCTCACTTTCTTCCAGGCCTTCATGTACTTCTCAATTCCCTTTCCAATCACTCAGGACTATACAACACCCTTCTCTTTGTGCTCAGCCCTAGATCTGATCCCCACAACATTTTTGTTGAGCATTTTTCTTCACTAAAATTGTCTTCTAGTGTAAACAATGCTTTATAAAGCACTATGGCATCACACACAGTGTGTTAGTGTAATAACTAACTCTTTGTACCCTCTGTTAAATTGCATTAGCTAACCATTTCTTGATAAACAAACTGCTCTGTGACCTCATGGGTTGGGAAATCTACTAGTAGACTGACCAGGGATCTGCAGTTGTGCATGTTTGATTGATATCTTCCTCCTAGACATTTTTTATTATAGAGAAATAGTTTTACTCTTAAATTTTTTTTCATAAAAGAGAAAATACAAAATTTTATTTTTTGCTGCTTAGTTTGTTAGATCTGCATTTATTTGGTTTCAAAAGTTGTTATTGAGCATTGTAGTTCTGTCGGTTGTGCTTGTGTTTTACTATACTAAATGCATGGTATATATATTGACGTATAAATGGCTCTTCCTTTGTAGAAGCAACTTATTCATCAAAAGTGAAATTTAAAAGCATTGTTTTTGCATGATTTGAGTCAAAGTCCCACATAGCTTCATATGTCAACACCCCCACTGAAGAATTTAACAAATTACATTTAAAATTTACCTAATAAAATCAATCAACAACTCTTTTTTGAGTAAACACATATTAGTTTAGGCTAGGATCTTGGGTTAGGATGTTGTGAGTTAACTACCCAAGATCATACACCAAAACTAGTGTCATTAATGAGGGAAATCAATCTATACTCATACTATTTGGGACCACTCCAGTAAAAGTGGTGCTAAATACGAGACAACATCAGACTATAAACAAAGGTATCCCACCTTCTCTTATATCTCTTTTGGGTATTCTATGTATTAGGGATCCCTTCGGGGATATCAAAGTTGAGTCAGAGACTCAGATATCCTACCCACACAACATACTGTCTTCGACCATGTCTCCCCTAGTAGTATCTATGATTTGAGGTAACCATAGTGGCCATACTTTTAGGAATGAACATAAGGTGACTATGGCTGGCTGCCCTGGTACCTAACACAAACGAACCTACTCTATCTTTTTTTTTTGGGAGGGTGCACATCTTCACGAGTACTTGGACCCCTAATCTGAGGTTTGGGCGAAGCTCAAGAGTAATCGTAACTGTGCATTTGGCCAAATCTCTTTGTTATCCATTGTGATACTAGGTTTCATCTCCAGAAAATGGTGGTTTTCAGACAGGGTCATACCCTCTGCTTGTTGATTGATTTCTTTAGTGTATTTTTTATATTTTAGGTTCTATATTGTTATCATCGAGACTTTAATAAATATCATTGTAAAATCTATTGATAAAATTTATTGGTCACTGTGGCTACATCCGACACTCATCATCAATCTAGATGGTTGTTAGGTCTTCCCCCACTAATTGTGGAGGACACGTCGAGCCCCAGTGAACCAGATTACCCATATTTGGGCAATTAGTGTCCAATATCTAAACATTGAATTAGTTTGGACATCCCACAATTCAAGCTTACCGGAAGATTTATTTACTGAAGGTTTCATTCCTCCATACAATCATCTAATCACGAATCCGTTGGGACCACTCTTGATTCTGGTTTCATTTGTACCTCCTATGTCTTATGTTGGACCTACACCTACCATCCCATCGACGACTAATGGGTCATGGGCTTTTGTGGACACTTTTGGTCCACCACCACCTCCCTAATCGACAGTCAGTACCACACCTATGATGGCAAACCCTCCTATCCCACATGTCCCAAGTTCAAAACCTATCATGACATCCAAAGAGAGCAGAACCAAGTACATACCGGTTTTCGCCCCTTTTGTGTCAGCTCTTGGACCTTCGACAAGTGCTCCATGTAGCACTCCTTATAACACTGCATATAGCACAGTTAGCACGGGTCCCTTCAACAACCCCTTTGGCTAGAATCCATTGTTTAGTTCCAACCCCCAGGTTCAGATGCCTGGGGGCATTGTTCCCAATATGCACATACCATCCGGGAACGTTATACTTCCCTCTCCGTTTATAGCACAACAGGGAAAACCATTGTTTGACATGAATCTTGCTTATGTTAGTCAATGACATGTTGTTAAATATGCGGAAAGCGAGATCCCTCAACAAGGTCACACTCAATCCATATGGGCACCCCACTGTCAACCTAAAATGAGTCAAGGGGGCATTCCTTATCCTAGGGGCACTTACATCCCCCAATCTAACTATCCCTAAGGACAACCAGAATACATGACTATACCCCAAGGAAATTACTATTCCACTTATCCTGTGTATAATATTAGGAACAACACGAGGGGGGATCGCAAGGATCCTCAAGTCAGTTGTCATCGCCTTGGTACGATTTGGGTTCATCAAACACCTTTCCTTTTTTGACAATGCTTGATATCCCCGACTCGTACAAACTCACAAACGACCCCGTCTATCACAACTTACTTTGGCCTCCAATCCCTCACAAAATTCCCACATATATCTCGAAGTTCAAATGGAAACAAGGGGAGGATCTAGGTATGCACATCACCACCTATCATTTATGGTGCGTTTCTAACTCCATGGTGGATGATAGTATCCAACTACAGCTCTTTCCCCGCACTCTTACTGGCAATGTAGACAAGTGGTACATTGAGTTACCAAGAGGTACAACTATAAAAATATTATTAATAAACCTACAAAGATAAAGAGAGGACGGTTTGGGCAAGGAGTCTAAGGAATAAAAAATCTTCTAGTTGAAAATTATCTATAAATTAAAATACCTCAGTGGAATCAATGAGCAATCAACTTTCAACAAGGAACGAGGAGTTAAATCACCTTTTCCACTCCAAGAGATTAATAATTTCTTCCCCTGGTCCTTCGATTCCAACTGTAACAATACTTAAGCATAAAAAGATCACAAATTTTTACGAACTCCAAAATAATAAAAATATTTAAAATGACAATTTTCTCACCAGTTATCACAATTTACCTGCATTAAGATAGTGTGGATACTTTAGCTCGTGGCTTTCGTGCATGTGTCATGGTCTTGTAGATACATAAACTTGTTTGGCTCAACATTTTGATGTATGTTTCTATTAAAAAAAAATTAAATTTATCAGCGCTTCTTTGTTCATTGTGGCAGAGAAAAACCTGCCATTGTAAAACGACATTTAGATTTTTTCTTTTACATGCCTAATTGATAAAAAAAGGTTGTAACTCCAACAAAAATCTAACATGAAAAAGACTTGTAGATATATTTGGATAGGACAAGGAGGCTTCAACTTGATTTTAACTTCCATATACACAATTTTATCGTTAAAAACATACACACGTGGTTATCTTAAAAACATATTGTGTCCACTAATCACCTGGAAATTAAACATATACACACGATTATCTTAAAAACATATGTTTTCCAGTTTGAGTACTCACATAGAAAATTTTAAAGCATCAATTTGAGTACATCAAATAATAGAGGCTTCAACTATCAACAGTGTTGATTCCTTAATTGGATCCTTCATCCCATCCTTCCATTATGGACATTCTTTTTGTTTTTTAACATGTTGGAATACACAAGGAATCAACATTTAGCTCTTGGAGTGAGGTGATTTAACTCCCCTTTCTTAGCTCACTTTCTTCAATTATGCTTCAAGCTCCATCATATTCATATCCAATTCACCCTTATTCTGACTAAATTCATCTGTTTGAAGTTCAAATAATCTCTAATGTTGATGCAGATATTGCAAGCTTCCTTTCCATGATATTGATAATGTTTCAGTTCAATTCGAGAGGCAAGTATTATTTTCACATCTAATGATGCACTCCTTTGTCTGACACACTTTGACAACTGTGTCTTTCTCGATAATAGTACATCGTGCTGCAAACTAAGTGCCCTAAAAACTTATTGGTCACTCATCTCATGAGATATGATATTGATATTGCAACGTTGAATTTCGTCGCCCTTACCTAAAGGGCCAAACACGCAAAAATTTATTACGAAAATTGTAATGATTGTAGGTGAATGGATAAATTTATTCATTGGTAGATAGAATTCACAAAAATTGCTAATATAAAGGATGTACTCTACCATAGGTTTTGACAATTTCAATTTGAAATTGGACACCATTTTGACTGGTAGCTCATCTATATTGCACGTCAAAGTTGACATCAAAAAATTTCGAGCAACTATCAAATACGTTTTGAAATCTAAAATATGTCCTACAAGACGTCAAGTTCTAGGACTGGTACTGGGTATTGGTAGAAGTACTTCTCAGAAGAACAAGGTTCAAGAAAAGAGTACATGTTAAACATCTCAGCTTCCATGTGCATGAACAGGATGGAGAGCATTTATACTACTTATTTTAATTCCAATCGTTTCCTCTTTCTAAATGCGAGTTCCATATTCTGCATATATTTTTTGTTAATATATCAATCTCAGCCAAGGGCATGAGGAAGGGAATTGAATGCATGGGAAGCTCGAGTCGAAATAGATAAGTAACTTTATTGAAAAGGGCTTCATATAAATATTTTCAATAAAAGATAATTATTATGATTATTTGTGTTATTTGAGAAGGGATTTGTTATCCATGCTATTTTTTAGGAAAGATTTCATATGTATTTTATGTGTGAAATGATAGAAATGAGTTTTTGGAACAAAAATATTTTGTACTTGCATGCATAATAGCTAGTGAGTTGGTTAGTTTTTGGAAAAAGAATAATTAGTGCGTTAGATCCTTGGAAGATAAATATAAATTTTCATGCAAGGAAAAAGAGTAATTGTTGTGTTAAAATTCTTTTAAAAAAAAAGAGACATGTTTTTGCATGAATTATTGTATTAGATTCTTCGAAAGTAACACTTGTAATTGCATGCTCTATTGTGTTAAGATTTCTTTTGGAAGATTCTTTAGAAAAAAATATGCATTTTCATGTAGACGAAAAATAACTGCGGTGTTAGGTTCTTGAAAGACTACCTATTGCATTATTTTTTTAAGGAACATGTGCTTATATAAAAATAGATGATAGTGATTTTACTTGAGTGGAATATGTGTTTTCACATGCAAGATTTAATTAGCTTCATTTGGAAAGAAAGATGTACTTTGCATGCAAGAAATCATAACTACTATGTTAGCTTCATTTTGGAATTGAGCTTCTGTTGTTCATGTACAATAGCTATTGTGAATAGCTCTCATTTGGGAAAGATGATGTTGGAAAGAAAAAATAGTTGTATGCATAAGAATAGTATATATTATGTTAACTTCCTTTTTGGAGAAGAACATGCATTTGCATGCATAAACACAATATCTATCAGGCTAGTTCTTTTGGAAAATGATACATATTTACATGCACCACAAGTAAAAACTAAGGGGTTAGTTTCTTTTGATAAAGTTTATGTAATTGTATGCATGGAGATCATAACTAAGGTGTTAATTCCTTTAAAAAAATATGGACAATTGTAGTGGTTTTATTTGGAAAATAATGTGGACTTATGTGAGGGGAATAATAGTTAATGTGGTATTTATCTTTGAGATATTTTCCCTCTTCTTATGCAGAGAAAGGATAATAGCCAGGGAGGTTATTTAATATTATTGAATTTTGTGGGCAGAGGTAGATAGATGTGGAATAGGGAAAAGTGAGCATACCTTGGTTATCTTTATGTATTTATTTATTTACACATGTGAATTATGGATGGATAGACGTGTCATAATCGTACACACATAAAAAAAAATAGACATGCTTTAATAGTTAAGTGTGTTTAACTAATTCATGTGTAATATTGTTTTTTTTTCCAGAGAAAAAAAAGGCGTAACTTTTTATTAAAGGAATAAAAGGTTACAGTTCCAGTTGTCAAAGCGAACCACCGGGGGGTGGGTCAACAGTCTGATCGGCTCTTTCCACATAACATAACAGGGGAGAAACCAAGTGAAAGGGACCCGAGGTCGACTTCCAATACAGTGAAACAAAAAAGATGTTATCGCAGGCAATTGTGACATATCAGCCGCAGTAAGCATCAATTCTTCCATCAATGTATCCTATCAAAAAGAATGAGACACAGTGGCTTCCATCTAAAGAGGAAAACAGTCACGATATTAGCATATGACAGTTAGATAGGCCCGTCATATAAGAAATATGAAAAGACAGTCAGCTGCAGCGACCCGATGGTAGAAAAATTGATGTCTGTCGAGGATTGATAACAGCCCGGATGTTGGAGAATTGGACATGCTGTAGCTGAAAACGTGGAGAGAGGAGACTTCAAAAAGGAGGATCAAAAGGAGGCAGCGTTGTTGAGAAGCTCTGCCCCTGGTGATGTTCTTCTACAGACCAAATCCCCAAAGCTTGTTGTAGGCCAGATTTTGAGAGCTGGTCTGCTGTTGAATTATGTTCCCTATAAGTATGACATATAGAAACATTGTTAAAAAGAGATTTTATAGTAATGATATCATCAAGGAGTGTCTTCAGAAACTGATTTTGACATGTAGAATTTCCATTGACCCAGTTAATTGCATTCATGGAATCACCGAAGATTTGAATGGTCAGTATGTTCTTTTTAATTGCCCAGCACATGAGGAGGCGAAGGGCGGCCAGTTCAGCGTAGTTATTGGTTCCTTGTCCCAGACCCACGGAGGCTTTGAAAAAATGATCATGGTTGATATGGATACTGATTCCGGCACCTGCTATGTTCTCTTGAGATGCCCCATCGAAGAAAGCCCAGGGGATATCCTCCTTGATGACTGGAGGAGTGTTTCTGTTGTGTGCCTTATTTGGTTCAGGCGGAGGAATGGAAGTGTAGATAGCTGCACAGGTTGCTGCAATAGATGAGATGGGAATATGCTTGTCTTGGAAAATACATTTGTTCCTGGCAAGCCATATACCCCAGAAAATGATGGGTGGAAGGTTTCTGAGATTTCCTTCAGGATGATTATTCCACCAATTTTTCCAGGCCTCTGCAATAGGTGTGTCCCCCCAGGTTTCCTTTAAATTGAGCAGCTCTTTTATTTCTCCCCATAGATGTAAAGCGAAGGAGCAAGAATTGAAGAGGTGGGTGATGGATTCCTCATTTTGTTTACAGAGGGAGCATCTTCCTGGTCCAATGTAGAATCTGGACTGTAGGATATCCCATGTGGGGATCTTTTTTCTTAATATGCACCATAATAAGATCCGGGATTTCATGGGACATTTGAGTTTCCATAAAGATTTTGACCACCACTCCGGAACAGCCCAGCCTTTTTTTCCCATGAGGAAAGAATAGCCCTCATTTGGAGTGTATCCCCCTGTTTTCCCATGTGCCCATATCAGATTGTCTTGTTCATTTTTTATTCTAACATGAGAACGATGAAGCTCATTGATGTACAGAGACCATTCTTGGTGCCATCTGATGTTGAGACCCAGTTCCTCTGCACTTTTCCAAGCCTGACCCCATATGTTTGAATGACCCACTTTCTCCACTTGGTTGAGAGTGAAAATTCCCCTGCTTTCCAGGTGTCTCAGGAGGCCAGGGGAGAGAGCAAAAGATTCATTGCAGCCTACCCATGGGTCCCTGCCAACTTGTACATTTTTCCCATCTCCCACTTTCCATGCCAGGCCTTTTTCAATTACTGAGAAGCCTTCAAGAGTGGCCTTCCAAATGACAGAGGCTTGTTTCGACTTCTTCTCCTGACATCTGATCCAGTCTTCCAGGGAAGAGGGATCAATATATTTTCTTTTTATCACCCGGGTCCATAGATTTTCCATTGTAATAAGCCTCCATCCGGATTTGGCAGCTAGTGACAAGCTGAACTCAGGGAGTCTCTTAACACCCCATCCGCCCCAGTCCTTCGGTCTTGCTATCTTGTCCCATGCCACCCAGGGAAGGACAGATTTTTCACTTGACCCTGACCATAAAAACCTGCTGCAAATTCTCCTGATTTTTTCCATAATACCTTTGGGTATCCAGGTGAGAGCTGCCCAATAAACAGGTATGGCCATCAAAACAGATTTTAATAATGTCAATCTCCCAGCTCTCGATAACCATCTGAAACTCCAATGGGAGATTCTTGCTTCGATCTTTGCTATAAGCCAGCTCCAGTCCTCTTTTTTATATGTGTCCGGTTTTAGCCAGAACCCCAGATATTTGAGAGGAGAGGCCAGTGACTGAAGGTGGAAAGGGAAAAGATTGGTCAATGAAGTACATTCTCTTCTGTTAAAACCTGCAACACACACTTGAGATTTTCCATAGTTTAACTTCATTCCTGTAGCTTTCATGAAAAGATCAGTGATGATTTTAAATTCCTTAAGTTCTTCAAGGGATCCATTTGAAAAAATCAAAATATCATCAACAAAGAGCAGGTGGGTGATATAGAGATTTATTGCCACCTCAATACCTTTTATTTTATTGGTCCTCCTGGCGTTTTGGATCAGTCTGCTGAAGCCTTCTGCCACCAGTAAGAAAAGGAGGGGAGATAAAGGGCATCCTTGTCTGAGGCCTCTCTGACTTTTGAAGAAAGGGGATGCCGCTCCATTTATTAATACTGCAAAACTGACATTTGAAATACATCCCATGATCCAGCTTATAAAAGGGTATGAAAAGCCCAGATGGGTGAGCAATAATCTGATATATAGCCAGTTAATACGGTCGAAGGCTTTTGAGAGATCTATTTTCAAGACCACCCCTTTTTTCTTTTTCTGTTTTATGCTGTGAAGAACCTCTTGGGCAACGCCAATTGCCTCATGTATTTGTCTGCCATCCAAAAAGCCAAATTGCTCCATCGAGATGTTTCGGGACAGAATTGGAAACAGTCTGTTTGCTATCACTTTGGCAGTGATTTTATAGATACAGTTACAGAGAGAGATTGGACGAAAGTCTTCGAAAGATTCCGGCTTGTCTTTTTTAGGAATCAGTGCAATAAAAGTAGAGTTGAAGGGTTTGTAGATTTCCCCTTTTAGCCTTGATTCTTCCACCACCTCAATGATCTGAGCCCCGATCTGATCAAAGAAATGTAAGAAAAGCTCAATAGTCCATCCGTCCGGACCTGGACTTTTGTCCTTCCCCATACCTTTCATTGCCGCCTCAACCTCCTCCTTTGAGACAGCGCACGAGAGCTCAGCTGCTTCATCTTCCTCAAGGAACCTAGGAAAGCATTGAGCTGTTCTCATTGCTTCTGTGATAGTAGCTTCACCCGGGTCAGAGAAAATGTTTTGGAAGTGTCTCTTACCCAGACCTGAAAGGTCTCGAAAGCTGTTAATCACTCTACCTTCTTCATCTTTTAAGCTCCATATGGTATTTGCAGATTTCCTTCCCTTAGCATAGTTGTGGAAGAATCGTGTGTTTTCATCTCCTGATTTTAACCATATAGCCCTGCTTTTCAATCTCCACTCCTCTTCTTTTGCTAGAAGAATCTGATTGAGGGCTTTCTCTAAGGATAGGATTTTGTCTTTTGTGGCCTGGGAGGAGTAACTATCTGCATTAATGCTTTCCAGAGCCTTTAGCTCCTCCCTGATATTATACAAATCTTCATTTTGCTTTTTCTGTCTTTCTTTTGCCCAGGAGATGGTTGCCTTCTTTAACCGCTTCAGGTTTTCCATAAATAAATAACTCTTACTTTCATTTGAATTTCTTTCAGGGTGAATCCAAGAGGATGTGAATAGATCCCTGAAAGATGGTTCTAAAAGCCAAGAAGAATTGAATTTGAAGGGTGCAGGAGGCTTTGGGGGTGGAAAGGAGAGGTCCAAAAAGATAGGGAAATGGTCAGAGTTCCCAGTTTCCTCAATCCATTGCCGAAGAAGGGGGATCCTTGCAAGCAGTCCTTCAGAGATTAGAAAGCGATCCAATCTTTTTGCAATCCTGTCCTCTCCAGCTCTTCTATTTCTCCAAGTGGGCTTCAGATTTATCGGGGATGGATCGATGAGCTTATTGTCGGAGAGAATTTGAGTGAAAAAATCTGAAAGGGGGTCTTCCCTGGCTGATGGACCCCATGCCTCTGCTCTGCCCAGAGAAAAGTTAAGATCTCCTCCCACCACCATCAAAGGTGCATTCATTATAGATTTTCCAAACAGTTCTGTCCAGAAGGGTTCCCTCCCTTGGCAGGGGCCATATATATTGACGATCTGGAAGGAAATTGGAAAGTCTGGGCTGACCACTTCCATGCCCATTGCATTCTTAGATCCCCACATGTTCAGGCATTTAATTTTTCCTTCTCTGAAGCCTATGGCAAGACCTCCTGAATGGCCCGAGGAGTCAATGGCGATGAAAGACCATCCTGGCAGAAGAGATTTTAAGGACGATTCAATCTCGAGGCTTTTTCCCAAAGTTTCTTGAAGAAAGAGGATGTCGGACTTTGATGCTTGAAGCCAGTCCTTTAAGGCCAGTTTTTTGGGCTTACTGGCTAAGCCTCGGCAGTTCCAGGATGATAAAATCATTATTTAACCTGGTTCAGGGGCTGCACTGCTCTAAGAACCCCATGTATTGAGAATTGTTTCCCATCCGCCACGTCTATTTTTGCTTTTAACTTCGCTTTTGAGAGCTCTGATTTTCTGCCCCGTTTTCCTTTGATTAGGCCGTTCGATGGAGACGGGCTGAGGCCTCCCAACGCCCCATCCTGCTCAGGTTTTTTCCCCATGGATCTAAGATTATAAGGACATAGGTTACTATGAGACGGGGACGAGAGGGGAGGCCATAGAGTTTCACTTGCTAAGTTGAGAAGATCTGGGTCTGGAGACAGGGTTTCGGTACCAGGGGCAGAGACCAACGGGGCTACGTCCACAGAGGGATGTTCAGAGGGGAGTTCAGGGGCATGATGAGAAGCGGGCTTAGAAAAATCAGAGCTATGATGATTCTGAGAAGAAAAAGAGGGAGATTTTATACACATTCCCGTGTCCTCCGCGCGGGGAGGTGCTGAAGCTGGCGGAGAATTCATTTCATCTGTCTTCCCTTGAGCATCCGGCTGAGGGGCTTCAGCATCAGTCCTGACGGAGAGCAGTTCCTCGGCTAGCTGTGCCCCTTCGCGAGGAGATCCGGAGACCAGTGCCTCTTCAGGCGGGGAGGGCGCATCATTTGTTTGCTGATTATCCTGGGGTCGTGTTCTTCTGGGGGCCCGCTGTCCATTTGAGTTCCTGAAACGTCTCTACCGCCTCAACAGAGGGCATTCTTTGGCTAAGTGGCCGTGTTCGTGGCATATATGGCAGCGAAATGGCAAGCGTTCATAGTCCAGGACTTGCTCATAGACATAATCTCTATACTGAAGGGTTATTGATTCTGCCAGGCCCTTGCTTAGGTCGATATTTGCCAATATTCGAGCCGTGTCTCTGATCCTTGAATCCCTGAAAGTCATGTCAGCCTCCATATACGATCCCAATCTATTCCCAATGGATTTGAAGACTGTCTCTGTCCAGAGAAAGAAAGGTAATCCCGGCGCTCGAATCCAGACAGGGAATACTTCTGTGTTTTCCTTTACTGCATCGAAGAGAGGTGACCAGCGTTTCATTAGGATTGGAATGGTCCCCATGGACCAATTTCTCTCCATTACCCAATCTGCTGCTTCCTTATCTGAAAATCTGAACAAGAACCAACCTTTCGCGAGGCATTGAGTTTCGAAACTCAAAGGGGTTTCCTTTATGAAATGATCGTTACCCCATTTTTGAAGGTCCTCCGGAGAGAACTTCCTACCTCTTGCCCGGCCCACGATTGTGCTTTCTGCTACTGCGAGGGTTTCATCGATCGAGACCTCCATACCTAGGACAAGGTTCTCCCCCAACGCCTGAGTCCCAATTCGGAAGTTAGATTTCCTTTTTTCTCCCTTTCTTCTAAGGGCTTCCGCAGCAGCTCGGCATTCCTCGGAAGGATCCGGTCGGACAGTATCACAGAGAGGCGTTACCACGTCATGTGTATCGGCAGCCGACGCTTGATGATGGTGGGAGGATTCCCCGGCGGGGTTCCCAGAAGAACAAGTGCCGTTGTGATTTCCGACTGGAAATACCCGGGCATTCTCTTTTGGGTCTTGGGAAACCTGATAAAGCACTGATGAGGGGGGATCACAGATCCGAAGTCCAGACGGAGAGGAGAACCGAGGAAGTGGGGGGCGAGACTCCGGAGCGTTTAAGCTGTGAATAGCTGTCAAATGACCCAAAAAATCATGGCTACCGGAATCGAAAGTAGAGGGAGGGCGGGTTACTGCAGATTTTCCTTTGTTTGCCGAGGAGCGAGCATTTTGTGGCAAAACGGCCTCCACATTACCGTGCGAGATCCTTCCGAGAGTTACTTGGCTTGTAACCAGATCCTCCCCAACTGTAGCCACCCCGTCTCGATGCAGAAATGGGAGGAAGTATACCGGGGGAAAGAGAGCAGAGTTGGTAATTTTCCACACCCCAAAAAACTCTTCAACGTTTTTCTCCGAGGGGTCTTTAGCCCACATTGATAAGATGTCTTCCAGAGAGGGGTCCAGATCTACTGATTCGTCGGGGCAAACCATGATTAAGGGAGTAAACAAAGGGGAAGGTGACAACGAAACAGCAAAGTTGACCCAGGAAAACGACAACCAAAGCTGCGGCGGAGTTAAACGCACTTCAGATGCACAGGGAAAAACTGAGAGATTTCCGATGGGGAAAAACGGGAGCGAAGAAAGTGAAATGGTAAAAAGATAACAGAGATCCGTGATCTGGGATAAACAACCTCCAGCTGTCCAGAAAATTTCAGGGAGAAAAAACCGCGGATAACTGTTACTGAAGCCGGATTCGCTGTTCCGTCCTGAACGCAATCTGTGCGGGGTTCCTTCCGGAACCCGCGCTGTCAAACCCTAACCAGACCGGCATTCGCTCC
>APFE030240963.1:0-15201 GCA_000404065.3 Pinus taeda | reverse complement strand
AACCCCTACAGATCATTAGGACAAACTAAGAATAGCACAGAATATGAAAGGTTGTACAAACCAGCTTATTTTTCAAACAACTAATCCAACATCAGTACCTAAACTTTTTCATGAAGATATCATATTGAGAATGTTTGAAAAATGGTGAGAAATCGTCTGACCACTTGGTAGACCGAGAATTAAGATGGATCTAAGATGATAGAATTTCCCCTATAAATAGTCTATGCTCACATGAATACCATGGTATTACCATGGGTCAATACCATGGGTTATCATAAACCTGGAGCTTAAAAATTACTATTAGTAATTTATAAAAATTAATGAATGATTTTTATTTCTATTTTTATTTTAACCAAGTTAAAATTTTTAACATACATTAAATTACAACATCCATTTTTACTCTTAATCCACCAAGCCTCGAGAGGGATCAAATATTTTTTCACTCTTGCTAGTTTGCATATCACGATATTTGATCCCTCTCGAGGCTTAGTATATCTAGAGTAAAGATGATCTATGCTGGTTTAAATCCCCCATTTAAATACGCTACATTCTACATGAATACCATGGGTCAATACCATGTGCCATTTTTATTTTTATAAATACTAATATTAGGGTTAATAATGTTTTTTTTGCATGATATTAATAATAATCTAGCCCATGGTATTTGGCCCATAGTATTTTGCCCATAGGTTTCACCTAAATATAACAAATTTTTTGAGTGTTCATAAATATAAGGTGACTTATGGAGTAAATATAAAAAAATGTTTTATTTGTTTACTATACCTCTCATTTATTTATATTTTTATTAATTTACCATACCTCTTTTACAAATATGGTATTTGGCCCATATGATTCACTTAAATAAAACATCTTTTTTGAACCTTCATAAACAGAAAGACGGTTATGGACTAAATATAAGAGAGGTTTTATTTATTTACCATACGTCTAGTTTATTTATATTTTCATTTACTTACCATACCTTTTGAGTAAGTATAAAAGAGGTTTTATTTATTTACCATACCTCCACTTTATTTATATTTTTATTTGTTCACCCTTATGTATATAATGTGACTATGGAGTAAATTAAAAATATGTTATTTATTTACCATACCTCTCATTTATTTATATTTTTATTAATTTACCATACCTCTTTTATAAATATGGTATTTGGACCATAGGATTCACTTAAATAAAACCTATTCTTGAAAATTAGGGTGAATGGAAAGTTGTAACTCCTAATTTCAAGGGCTAAATTTACCTTTTTTACCCTCTCCCTTAAAATAAGGTGAGTTATTTGAGGCGATTTGTAAAAATGTACTATGATACAAAATATTCGCCCACTAAAAATTTAAAACCCCTTAATTTCGCCAAAGGGCGAACATTCGCCCCTAAAAGTTTCCATGATGCAAATAATTCATTGTTTTCCTATAAGTGATGTTGTTTCACTTATTTCAATACCATGTTGATCTATTTAATGAAGTACTTACATGATAGTACATAGATCTTGTAGTTTCTTAGCTTGTGTTATCTGAATGTTCATGTTCTAGTTTTGGAAATCGGAGTTAGGATTAGAGCTTCCAAGTTGAAGAAGGAGTGAAGCGTGCGAAGGATTTCAGGTAGGCATCTCTCCATCATCTATTTACTTTAAGGAAAAACATTGTGCTCCTTGCCTCTCTATTGTTCCAAGTTAGCCATTGACCTAGGGGGGATACTTTTGTTCGCAATCATAAATCCTGTATAACAAATTGGCGACTCCGTCGAGGAACAAAGAATTCCCTTGGTGGTATCCTTGTCCATTGTGTTTGTTTATGTCCTTGAAATACCTTTGTTATATCATCCAACCAAGAATATCCCTAGGAAGTGATTTCAATGAACCTTCTTTGCAATTTTTGTGCTGGAAACCTCTTTCCTAGGCCCAACGTACCCCCTATGTCTATGAAAAAGTGTTGCACCTCACCCTAGCCCACTCTGCTCTAGCGTTGCAATGCACTAGTGCCTCTTTTGCACCAGCATTGAATCTTGGTTTTGTATGAATTTTACTTTGGTTATTGAGCCTATATTTGGTTAGCTTACTACTAGTTGAACTTCCCTGAGTCTTCAGTGCCTTATGCTCTCTCTAACACCTCCATTTGGTTTGAAACTGTGTTGTTTTCCTTTGGTAAGAATTGGTTTTGATTTTACTTTGTTCTTATCACTTGGTCACTTGCAAATTATTTTAGTTTGAGCGTTGATCGCTTGGATGAATTGTTGTTCTTGTCTGCATTTTGAAAAGTGCAATTGAATCAATAATTGAACATTTTCATATTAGTTTTCTCCATTTTGAAAATTAAGTGTGGTGAAAAGAAAAAAATTGCATCGATATTTAGGGTTTTGCATGTGTATTAGTATAAGAACAGTTGCATTGGAAAGGAAATCTCATCTTGCATCTTGTTTGCTGCATATTGTGTGTTGCATCTTGATTGTTTCTTCCCTTAACTATATTTTCATTGTAAGAAAAATAATTTTTATTTTCTCATGCTAGATTTGCATCTTAGGATATTTAGGTGACATTCTTGGTGAGCCCTAAAACTGAAACATAATCAAAGATAAAACAATAAAATTTATTGAATTAACCTAAGGAGCATTTGTAACATTAATGCAAACATTTAGAGGTATAGGCCGTAGAAGTGTCTGTATGTCGTTAAACGTAGGAGTTGTCTTTTTTTGCCAGCATTGCATTCCAGGGTGAAATCATGTTCCACATATATGAGTGTATAGGACCATACTCCACGTAAATTCAAGTATATTGGTGGTGCTCCACGCATGTAAAGTATATGGGAACACTCTCATCAAACAATTACACACTAGACAACACTACTA
This sequence comes from Pinus taeda, assembly GCA_000404065.3. Classification (NCBI taxonomy): domain Eukaryota; kingdom Viridiplantae; phylum Streptophyta; class Pinopsida; order Pinales; family Pinaceae; genus Pinus; species Pinus taeda. Next base: position 12,342 of record APFE030240963.1, on the reverse strand, counting down.
CAGAATGCACTCCCACATACTATTGCTTATATTTTGGAGTCCCCAATAGGTTGCTATCCATCCATAGCTAACCAAGTTGACCACCTTGTATACCATGATACACCGAGCACAACATTCAGGGAGATTTCATGCACATACCAAGGTGTATATTTCATTTCATGATTTCTTGGTAAACTTTTATGCCTAGTTACCCCATTGTTTTTTCTATGTTTCTAATTTCTAATATCAACTAATTGACCGTGAAACAACATCCTCCTCGTAAGGAAACAGTTCTAGAGTCTACCAATCAAGGGAACCCCTCTGACGGGAATCCTGGTCCTTTTCCTTCTTTTGGAAATATTTTTGCTCTCTATATGGAAACGTTGTCCCTCCCCAGATTTACGATTGGTTTTCTAGTTTGGTTATTTTCAACCCCTATGGTTCTGAATGTTCAAACTACTTCTCAATCAAGTTCTTCTCCACCTGAACAAAATCAACCTCATGTTGATCCTAAAGTTGACCCTTTTCCTTCTTCACCTATTGTTTCTTCATCACTTTCTTCCTCTTCGCCTGGTGAAAGTCTTAATTCCAGTAACTAGGAAGGTAAGAAGAAGAAGAAAAGGATGAAGAAGAAGAAGCAAAATAAGTAAGGGGGAAACCAAGCAACCATTGCTACAGACACGAATAGTATGGAAAAATATTCCAATTATCCTTGTAAATTTAAATTCCCTTGCATGTTATGTAAGGGTGACCACCTTTTTAGAGATTGTCTCATTATTCCCAATATATTAGAAGTCTGGTTTACAGGCTCACATTGACCTTTTTCATCAGCGTCCAGAGATAATGTTGGTGATAAACCATCCACTAGTGATAGTAAAGTCCATGGGAAAAAGGGTAAAGTCAAATTTCCCTGTAAGTTATGTGAAGGGAATCATGTTATTCACCTTTTTCCTTATATGGTTGAAGCCTCAAAAGTGTTGGGAAACGTTACAACTTCTCAGCGTAGACTTCTAACTAGTTACCATAAGTTTTCTCCCAATCCTCCACTAGTTGATGACCTAATTGACCAGAATCCATCAATAGTCAATCCCACTCTCTCTGAATGTGAATCCCATGAGTCCATTCCCGACCAATCATTGGTTGAGAAACTGGTTGATTTGGTTCCACCTTCATTTGATCTTACCTTTCCCATAGAGAGTGAACTTCATACCACTCAGGTTCTTCTCATTTCTTCAGGTTCCAATGAACTGGGGGATAGTTCTCCCATTCCCATGACACAGAGGGGGAAATCCTCATGTTCCCACAACACTAGAGAGTAGTTCTCATGTTCCCATAACACAAGGGGGCAGTTCTCTCATTCTTATGACAACCCTTCCAGGTAGTATGGTCACTTCCTTTGATTGGAGTCGACTGACAGGATATCACACTCCTCCTTACATGCCCTTCCAGATCATAGTACATGCTTATAATGCGGTCGTACCTAGCATAATCATAGATGAAGGTGAATCTGTTAGTATTCTATCCTCAACTACTTGGAAATCTTTAAGTTCTCTACAACTCGTGCTCGTTACCCAGAATCTATTGGCTTTTAACAAAGGAACCAATCAACCTTTAGGGATCCTTCCTAAGTCACCTATTACTTTGGGAGGAAAGACTGTCTATATCGATGTGATGGTAGTCGAAAGCCCTTTCGATTTTAATTTACTCCTTGGGCATGACTATGTTTATGTCATGGGAGCGCTTGTCTCTTCACTCTTTCATGTGATGTGTTTTCCCTATGGAAGACGAATCATGACTATTTACCAGATTTCATTCATTGGTCCTAATTTGACTCCCAATCAATCAACGTCCCTAAATGGTCCTTAGATGAAAGTCGTATCTCTCCTGCCACAAATTAATTATGTGGAAACCTGTTCCATGCCTGCGTCTACTAATAATCTAGTAGGTGATGTAATGCATCATTTATTGGGGGCATTCGAGTTTGATCTGTCCATTGGATCCTTTGATCCCTTCCAGAGCAATATTCTCCCATCTGATGAAAAACTCTTGGAGGCCATGATCAGGTGTTGGAGTAGAGTTCCTCTTCTTGTGTCAAGCTCGTTAAAAAATGAAACATGGTTCCCTGAGCATAATTCATTATCTTGTGTCAAGATCGTTAAAAAATGAAACAAGGTGTCATGAGCATAGTTCTTTTCCTATGTCAAGCTCATTAAAAAATGAAACAAATCCCCTTTCAATTAGAGTCTTTTATTAGATCTCGTAACTTCCCAGTTGATTCTTTCACTTGATCGTGTAAATGAACCTTCATTCCATCCACCTGTTAGTACCTAGTAGTCTACTTAGGTGCATGAAATGAAGCTTAGCATGTACCTTGATTTGAGTCATTATGTTAGGGGCATGAAAACTTATTTCAAGCATAGTTTTTCTTCTTTTTCAAGCTTGTTTAAAAATGACCCAATTTCAAGCATAGTTTCCCATGTTTCGAGCTTCTACAAAAATGAAACCGTTCTAATTTTATCCCTCATGATTTCCATTTTTATCAGCGTATTTTTTCCATATGAGCCTTGTTTTTTTATTTTTTCGTTTCCATCTACTTAACCAATCATACGATTTCACTTGGTTTTCACCCCTTCCTGAGGAACCGCTGCGATCAATGGTCTTACTAGCCTACGTCTTCACCTCTGTGTGTTTTAAGAAGTTCTATCATGACCAAAACCAGTTACTACCCTTTATACCTCTCATTCCTCCAGGAGGAGTATTCTTTTAGGTCTTTTTAGACTACCAAAATATTAAAAGGTTATCGAGCACTTATATTTTCGAACTCCTAAAAGTAAATGAAAAGATGTCCACTCAGTATAAGCTTAACCCTTTTCTAAACTGAGATAGACTAGTTATGAAAAAGGAATACCTTAGTCGAACATGGATAAGAGGTTCTCTTGGGTATTATTTTCTACCTTTTGCGACCTAAGGGGCTACCTACGAAAATGGACATTTGGAGTTTTCTTTTTTTCCTCTTTTTCAAACTCTCTAAACATGAAAAAGATGTCGAGTTTTACCTTCACTAGACTCATAAAAACATCAAACAATGATGGAACCATTGATCATGACAGGGTTGAACCACTCCTTCTTAGGTTTTGTTAAATATACTCAGAGGAATTCATCCAAAGGATGAACTTACAGGTCAAGCATATGTTATCCTCCTCAAGCTTGTTAAAAAAATAAAGAGGTACTAACGAGTATGGTTGGGAAAATTGGGAAAACAGGGGATTCCATTTTGCTAATGGCAGTGAGTTTCTCTTGAACACGGCACTCTCCACTTCATCTCTATGGTTGTTGGGTTGGGTAATATGCTTTCCTTTTGGTTATCATACTATTTTCAGAGCCTCCATTTCATTTTTGGGTCAAAGATCCCTACTCCATTTACTGTCGCTGGTGTGTTCAAGAGAAGTCATTCAGTTTATCTCTGCTACAATAATCTTAAGATTTCATTTCATGTCTTCCTTTACTAATCTAGTTCCATGTCAGCATCATTATGATCATTCTATCTCAATCATGATACCCGTTTTATGTCGTTGATGGGGGATAAATCAAGGTCATGTAATGAGTTGCTTCCTGTCGACATCACCACATCATCGAGGATGTTGACTTAGAAATACACCTTTTGTACTTTGGTACTTGCATACATCAATGGAAATTTTCTTCACTCTCGGGGAGAGGTTTACATCAATGGCCTTCGACCGAAATATTTTGTGTGGTGTTCGACATCAACTCATTTACTCACACCATACAAATTGTACTTGATTACCTTGAGAGCCATTAACAACATCGATGGTTTCTCTCGCATCCGTTAACGAATTACATCATTGGCCAGTAATCATATGGTGTCTTCCATGTTCGACTCCAACTCATTGATTCACATGGTTAGACTCATACATTGGTTGGTCATGTGAAAGAGATAGAAGACCCCAGATCTAGTTTCATCTTTTGGGTTGCGATTGCAAGAGTTATACAAATATCACAATGTATGATGGCCATAGTCATCCATTCATGGGTCCACCAGTTGCATCTATGGACACATCTTTTGATCATTATACATGTTATGTTAGCTTACGATCTAAGTATGGGTATGCCTCCCTCAAAAAAAAAAGATGCTATGTTGTAAATGTATTGTAACAGATGAAGCTCATTGGTTGTCCTTAATCCAAACTTGTCACAAGGTAAAGCACTTTAGTAATCAGTCATCATCTCTGAATTTGCACTTTAAGGGGAATTTTGTTATAAGCCATTTTTTCACCTCTAATTAATAGGCTTCCTAATGGGATCAATCAACATCTTAATCCCCCTTGTTATCATCATTTCAAAAATCCATAAGCATGTATCTTTCATTTCCCTGAGTTTCTGCCCAAAAGCACCTTGTTTCAGTCATTTTAAGGAGTAGTGCACCTTGCATAACTCACGCATAACTCAGCAACTACATTGCAGTGCACTCTCTCCTTCTCTCAGGGTGTCATGCAGTGCACCCTACATAACTGTGGGGGTGGGTTGATTTTATAAATTCGGGGAAAAAAAAAATTATGAAGCTTCCTCTTCCATAACATTCCATAGGTTGTTTAAACCATTTACCTTGGATAAACATTCGAATCCTATCTGATTCCACCTTGGATAAATCATTATCTTATCCCTTGAGCTCATCCTCCCATCACTTGAGAGGGAGCTCAAGTTGCATGCAGAGGAGTAATTTTTATTTCCTAAGGAGGAGGAGCCTCAGACCGATGTTGAGTAGCCGCATGCAGAGGATCCAGGAGTGGAGACATCCACTCATGCAGAGTCTTCTAGAGATGGGCAGAAACGCTCAAGGGAAGATGACAGGTTGATGCTGGATGCTAGAGAGAATGTGGGACAACCATCTTCTCAGTGCAGACAGAGGAGGTCACCCGAGAGGTACGCTGGTTACATGGACTTGGTTGGGGAGTGTGTAGAGACCGAACCTTCTTCTTTTGAGGAAGCAGTGCAGCAACCAGTCTGGGTTGATGCAATGGTGGAGGAGTACAAATCCATCATTCAGAATAGTGTTTGGGATGTTGTCCCAAGACCAGAGGACAAGTCAGTAATGAGTTCCCAATGGCTTTACAAGGTAAAGCAAGCAGTTGATGGCAGTGTTGAGAAACATAAGGTAAGGTTTGTTGCTTGTGGTTTCTCATAGATTGAGGGGATCACCTACGATGAGACTTTTGCTCCTGTAGCAAGGTACTCATCTATCAGATCGTTATTGGCACTATTATCTCAGATGGATGTGAAGACTATGTTCCTCAATGGGAAGATTGAGGAAGAGGTGTACATTGAGCAGCCAGAAGGTTTTGAGACCTTCGATTGTGAGTCACCTGTGTGCGACTCAAGAGGGCTTTGAACGGGCTAAAGAAAGCACCTCGTGCTTGGTACACCAGGATAAACAGCTATTTGACCAGGTTGGGCTTCACCAAGAGTGAAGTAGATGCGAACCTTTACCACATCATGGTAGAAGGTAAGCCATTGATCATTGTTCTTTATGATGATGATCTAATATTGATAGGTGATGATCAGTTGATCAAGTCTTGTAAGGAGGAGCTTGCAAGAGAGTTCGAGATGAAAGAAATGGGCCTTATGTACTACTTTCTAGGCATGGAAGTGTGGCAGAAAGATGGGGAAGCATTTGTTTCTCAAGGAAAGTATGCCAATGAGATACTAAGGCGATTCCACATGGAGAAGTGAAAGCCCATGCAGACTCCTCTAGCTGGAAATAGGAGAAAGGAGGATGCTACTTCAGGTGAGGTAGTAGTTGCTACTATTTATCAACATCTTGTGGGTTCATTGATGTATTTAGTGAACACACGACCAAATCTGTGCTTTGCAGTGAACCAGCTGAGTCAAGCTATGGTTTAGCCTACAAAGCTATTTTGGAAGGTAGCAAAGCATGTGCTGAGATACCTCAGAGGCACATCTCAGTATGGATTGTGGTACAGACAAACAAAGGGAGTGAAGCTCCAGGGCTTCACAGATGCCTTTTGGGTAGGGAGTCCATCAGATCGGAAGAGCACTTCAGGGGGAATCTTCAACCTTGGTTCAGCTGTAGTTTCTTGGTACAGCAAGAAACAGAGGTCAGTTGCACTTAGCGAAGCAAAGGCTGAATACATGGCTACCAGTCCAGCAGCATGTGAGGCCATTTGGATGTGGAAGACTCTAGTTGGATTTTTTGGTCAGAGGATGGATCCAACTGTGATCTATTATGATAATCGGAGTTGTATCAAACTCTCTGAGAATCTAGTATTTCATGACAGGTCTAAGCACACGGATATCCAGTATCATCATCTTCGAGACTGTGTGGTGAAGAGGATCATGTTAATGCTGTATGTTTTGACCGAGTATCATGATGGAGATATTTTGACTAAGGCATTGTCAAAATGCAAGTTCGAGTTCCACAAAGACAGGATTGGGGTGACTGATAATCCCTTTCTTGTTGAGAGGGAGTGTTGAAAATAGCAACAAGAAATGCTAAAAATAGAATTGTTAAAAATAGCACTGCTATAAATAGCAGTTTAGCCAGTGTTGATCTTAGAAAAAATGGATGAAAAAAATGGAAGTGCTAAAAATATCATTCTATAAATAGAATTTCGGGATACCTTCCTATTTTAGTTAGTGCCTAAACTAAAATAGTGAAGTAAAATTCGAATTTGATCTTAGCAGTTGTTTGTAAAATAATTAATTAATTCATCTTGAGTTAACTAGTTAAGGAAAATCAAACATGAAGTCTATGTGGGGACATGCAACAGTTTCTCCATTAATTGAGGAATTTATCCATCAGTTAAAGAGATAAGAATGAGTTGTAATATTGAGTTGTAATTAGTTGACTTAGTTAACTGAGTAAAGTCTAGTTAGATTAATTCAAACAGTTTGTTGAATTAATGTAAGTTCAGTTAGTTAATGCTTGCATGCATGTAACTACTGCCCTTTAGATAATTGAGTATTCTCTCATAAATAACTCATGCATGTCAGTTCAGATAGAGACCCAGTTGAGATCAAATGGAGGGGCAGTGTACTATCAGTTACTAGTATATTCCATTATGAATATTCCTTGCATGCAGAAGGAATTCTTTCCTTAAGGATTGCGCAATTAATTCTTCAGGTTTAGTGAGTGTGATGAGACCAATTCACACATGTGGCTTCATTAGACCCCAAGAAAAACCGCGCAAGGAAATAGGAGGCTTGGAGGGCTTGAGGAGGACATATACTATGTCTATTCAATCCGTGAGCTATATTATTTGATTATAGAGAGAGCAGGATAGCTTGAGAGCTGATTCTTTTTGTAACTTGAATAAGATTTCCACTTGTATGATAATACAGAGTTGGGGTTTTAGGCTGAGGCATTCCCCGAGTTATTTCTTCTGTGTTATGTGTGATTGATTTCTCATTCTCAGTTATATGTGTTCTCTTAATCTTGCTCAATTCAATTAAGCTTCCACAAAGTGTTGTAGAAGTAGATCTTGTATTGTGTTTTAGTATATTGCATAATATGTTGATGTACAGTGGGAATTTCTACATCCAGAGAGTCATACAACTTCTTGAGATAGTTATCCCAATTTTCTAGGGGGATAGAATGATTATCTTTAGTTTTATGAAGAAGCACATACCACCAAAACTTTATGGGTGCAACTTTAGAAAGGTGGAGGAGATGCTCTTGTCTCTTATTAATATACGACCTCTTCTTCCTCTTAATAAGAGATTTGTATATACTTATGTTCTCGAGCTTAATGCTTTCATTAGGGGTGTCTCTAATTGCTTTCCTGGCAATTTTATAGTCTTTATCATACCAAGGATTGGATGTTTTATTATTCTCATTATATGAAGTATTATTAGATAATTTTCTAATGGTTGTGGAAAGGGTAGTATTAAAATGGTAATAAATTTGATCAATGATGTTATTATAAGTCAGAGAGCCTAAATTCATTTCCAAATCCCTTAGGAAAAGGTTGACATTACTTTTATCGAAATGAATGTGACTTTTACTTTCACTGTTCTCATGCATGTGGGTGGTATGCATAACAAGATTGAGGGATAAGAGTGTGCATTACTCTTATCACCTCTTTTGCACCATTTTAATTGCTTTTGAAACATTATCCAATCTCTTTTATCATTGTGGTTTGTTTTCAAAATATTTTGTACATATTTTATTTTAATTTTAATAAAATATTTTTTTAAAAGTAAATATAAAAAGTAAAAATGACAAAATTACTTTCCGAATAAATTTCAATCTCTTAAAAATCATAACTACACTAGCTCATGCCATAATAAATTAAAAATGGTTTATATAACGCTCATAAAAATATCTATAATAAGCAAAAAAAAATAAAATACTTACTTCATCATACATGGTGAAGTTTTAAAATAAATAAAAAACCATAAAAATAAACTAATTATAGCTTCATTTATTATTAATTATTATTAAAAATAATTAATAAATTAATAAACACATATATCATTAAAAATAATGTAAGCAAACATTTTTAACCAGACAAATTCGCCCCCACTTGTATCAATTGATATTCCTTATCTATAAATATACTTTTGTTAATAATATTATGAACCAACACTTGGCTTATTAATATATCAAAAATGCCCATAAAACCATAACTCATTTCAAATATGAAACTTGTTATATTAATATTTTTATTAATGAATTTAATTATAAAAGTAAAACAACACATAAAACTATAAAAGTTGTGTTGATCATCATAATGATGAGTGAAAATATTTATTAAAAATTCTTGGTGGAAATAGGATGATCGATAAAAGGGTGTAAAATTTGTTAAAAAACACCCAAAATATAATTATTAATATGGTTAGAAATTTTTTCTCTAAAAAAAATATTTTATTATGAATTTAAATTATTATTTATTTTTATTTTATTTTATTAAAAATATATATTATATTTATGTTGAATGTGTTTTTAAGAGATGGTGTTATTGATTTTCATTTCGAAGGCCACTCACAAGTGGCCATCTATCTTTTAAGCAGGTCAACCTTTCACTTCTAGTTGCCCATTTTGGCAGGCCATAACAATATGAAGGAGGAGTTCATTGTGAATCCGAAACAAGAGCAACGTCATCGCAAAAAGTAGAGTTTCTTACGTGAGAGGTTCCATGTTTTCATCTCAAAAGGCATGGCATGGATGGACGATGCGATGGTGCAATCTATAGATAAGGCCTCTAGGATTCATGCTAAGTAGGAAGGGAAAAGGTAGGGACAATGAAAATGGCAATGGTAAAGCTAAGACTAAAGTTTCGTTTAAGAAATTCACAGCAATAGATCATGCGCCTGCCCATGCATTGAAGGAAGTATATGGTTATATTTATGATATCTTAACATTATTACATTTCGTAAACTCAAGGCTCAAAGGGTCGTCAATATATAACCTCAATGACCTTACTACACAACATTCTCACAAGTAGATAAGGATTTGTTGGCTTAAAGTGTGCATAATAGCTATTGACATATTGATATTGCAGCACAGGTCTCCAATTTGTTCTTAGGGTTATATTTTCATGAGAATCATAATCCAATTGTAACTTTCTTTAAGTTGAAACACGGAAACATTTTGTAGGGAACTTCAAAGTTACAAGGGTTGGAGATTCGGGCTTCCCTCTCGAGTATTCCAATGTCTATAGGGAAGCTAAAACATTTACAACAGATTGTGATTGGTCTTGCTATTAAATATTAATTCGAGGATGACAAGGTCAATCTAACAAAATTGTTGTAAGAATATTATCTTATACAATTGTTAAGAGCATTGGACTTAAGAAGATGCTTGGAAATGAATTCACTGCTTGAGTGCTTTGGTAACATAACCAATTTCCAATGCATTATCTTGACTAAGTGGAATAAATTAGATATCTTGCAAAATTATTTTGGTGATTTAAACAATCTCCAACCAATCAAGATGTTTTAGTGCCAAGCTTTGAAGAGGTTGTTGGATTCCTTTGGTAATTTAAATAAGCTCCAATAAATTCATATGATTACATGCCAAGATTACAAGAGCCTACCAGATTTCTTCAGTAAGTAAACCTAACTCCAATAGATTCAACTATCTAATTTCCAAACATTTAAGAGGCTGTTAGAATCTTTTGTAATTTAATTAACCTCCTACAGATCACATTGTCTTAGTGCCCCGTTTTGGAAAGGTTGCAATATTCATTTTGTAAATTAATTAAACTCCATCATATCGATTTGGAGTATTGCACTAATTTAACCATGTCAAGCAAAACACTAGGAAATATAAGAACACTTGAATACATAAGGGTGAAAATGTGAAGTTGGGTTATACATTTTTTTTCCCTTTTTTTTTTAGAAAAAAATATCATTTTTAGAAGTTCTTCAACTTTCGGTAAGCCAAAGCAATTTTTTCTCTTTAGAATTTCATTTTACAATAGAATTGAAATTCATCATAAATTTTATTAGCTTTCTATTACTTTTTTTTTGGAATTTTTTTATTCACATTTGATATGTCAACTTAGCAATTGTTTGACTATGTGTTATTTAAAAATCAATGGATTCATAACACGTCATGTTTTTGAGAATTAGTGTATTCTTTGTTAACTTGGCGTTTAAAAAAAAAAATGTGTTTCAACAATCTAGACAGACTCTACTTCGATGTCATTATAATTACGAAACCAATTGAATCACATCATAATTACTAAAAAAATTTAAATTGAACCAATATGAAAAAATTGCATAGTTTGAAGATGTTTAGCGGAGCATCAAATTTCTCAACATATTAGTTATAAATTAAAAATCTAAAAACTACCCATTATAGAAAATAAACTAATGTAATGAACAATAAATTTTTCATATTTTTTTTAGTGTATTTTGGAAGATACAACTTTTTAATTTCACTGAATCATAATGATCTTCATAAATTTTCTGCACACAATTTTTTAGAAAATTAATTAAAATTAGCAAATTCCTATGAAATTCCATAAAATTTACATCTACTGAAAGTAGTTTCAATTTTGCAAATTCTGGTTTTTGTTCCGACATTAAATTCACCAAAATTGATGGAGTTTAAGCATTCTGAAGTTTGGAAAAGGTGACCAGAGCCAAGTTGTTGCGGAGTTGCAGGTTAAAACAGTTCGGCTGAATTAAAATTACATTCAGCCGAACTTATGTTTCTCACCGACGCCCGTTAAAATAAACTGAAAATTAATTTGGCTGAACTACATTAAAAGTTCGGAACTGAAAATTAATTTGGCTGAACTACATTAAACGTTCGGCAAAAAATGTGCCGATATTTTCCACTGGCCACAAAGACGAAACGATGCGACCCTTTGAAAAAACATTTCGCCCGAAACAATATAAATATATGGAGCCAAAACTTCATTTTCACTCATTTTCCTCATTTGGAGTGAACTTTTAAGGTAACTCTTGTGAGCTGAGTTTTTTGGAGTTAATTTTGAAAGTAAGTTTTTTGAGCTGAATTTTTATGTTGAGATTTTTTAACATAATTTTTAAAGTAAGTTTTTTGGGCTTAATTTTTAAAGTAAGCCTTTAAGTTTTTTGGGCTTAATTTTTAAAGTAAATCTTTAGGCTAAATTTTTAAAGTGATTTTTTTGCGCTAAATTTTTAAAGTGAGTTGTTTTGAAAGTTTTTTTTTTTTTTTGGCTGAATTTTTAAAGTGAGTTTTTCTAAAATTTACTCTTTTGTGCTGAATCTTTAAAGTGAAATTTTTGGTCTAAATTTTGAGGGTGAGTTTTTTTTGTTTTTTTGAAATTGACTTTTTTGGGTTGGATTTTAAAAATCTACATAGGTTGAATTATCATGGAAAATCAAAGAAATTGCAAGAGAAAATATGATCCAACAAGAAACATTGAGGCTTGTAGAAAATATAAGAGAAACTATTACAAAAGAAAGAAAGAAGAGCGCGCAAATATTAAAACGGAACATCAATCTCAATTAGAAGTTGAAGTAGGTATGTAAATGTAAATATTATGAATGATATTTAAAATTTAACTAGTGTATTGTGAAATTTAATTTTTATTTGATGAACTAATTTGAAAAATATTTTGCAATGTAAACAAAGAGAGATATTCCTCATAACATTTATGATGAGATAAAAAATGTTAAAAGACAAAGTGAAAAAGATAAGGAACCAATGATTGATGATGTTGTTGAAGATGTTGAAAGAGATTAAATGAAGATGTTGAATCACCATCAAATATGTATATATACTATGTCACGTGTATTATTGAAATTATACATATTTCTTAATTTCAAATTCATTCAAACTCTATTTTTAATTTATTATTTAATGAATAATTATACCCATTTACATTTAAT